>SNQN01006058.1:0-40782 GCA_008642245.1 Bassia scoparia | reverse complement strand
CCAGTTGCGTCCTGAATGGAAATTGGTTGTGGTTTGAAAAGAGTTTTTCTAAAATATTTTAAAGGATATTTTGACAATATTTGCAGCTGGAAATATAATGAATAGTGTATATTGTTCTTAAATTTGAGTATATAGTCTTGTTACGATAATTCTTATGTAAGTCGAACAGATAAATACTTTCCATAAAACTAATTCTTGCCTTGTTTGGCCAAAAATAGAGTATGGAAACTAGGGTTTAAGTCAATAACATATAAATATACATCTATACTTCCATATTCTATAACTTTCTCCAACGATTAAGAGCATAATATTTTTTAGAAAAAACAAAAAGCACAATCCCTTACTATGATCATTACACGAGCATGGTCGGCTTAAAAACAATCTCCCTAACTTAGCTTTCAAGAAGTTATTCATAAGAGGAAGCATTCTCAATTGTTCAAGCATTCAACAGAGGTTGAAGGCCGGGATGTTGTGATCAAACACAAAGTTGGGACTCGATGTGAGTCGAGTTACATCAATTGAGTGTGTGTGTTCCAGGAGGGAAACCGTAGATGGTGAACATTCTTTGTTCTTTCGGTGCTGAGATTAATAAAACGAGAGTAGGAGGACGTAGCCCAGAGTTGGGTGAACCTCGTTAAATACGTGTATTCTTTAGCTTTATTAGTTCCGCTGCGTATAGGAACCAGCCCAACTGTGACTTCCTCATTAAAGTCGAAGCAAAAAGAAAATGGCTCAGAGTCAACAATACTCAATTCACCCCCCCCCTCTTGAGTATTACTAACCCTTCAAGTGTCTGTGTGAAAGTTTCAAGTTACGCACATAAGTCTCAATTTAATGTTCCTGCAATGGTCTTCGGAGGCTTTCAACAAGACGCTTTGCAAGTTGTTGGTAAGGTGCGCAGAAATCAAACGGAATTGGCACAAAGGATAGGGGAACTCTGTGGCATATCGGATTATCATACCAAAACCGCGACTCAAGAACCCCCTATGATTGGTATTGCTTGAAGTTGTTTTGCCTCTTAGACTTCAATCCCATCGCTGCGCATAGCATACAAGAATTGACTACTGATGAGAATGAAAATTAATCGTTGTCGATTAGAAGCACTCGATGAAAAAAAAGCTCCAAGCTCACAAAACACTAGAGTGCTATCAAGCTCGTATTCACGCTTTTAACAAGAAGTACGACCCCGATCTTTCAATTGGTACCTGTGTTGGCAGTCCCGAAGACCCATAATCAACTTCTCGCAAGTGATGGGTAATAAATTCTTCTAAGTGGCGATGAGTCCCCTATGTGGTACAGGAAGTTTAAACAAATGGAGCCTACAAGATGTTGATTCGAAGATTACGTATGCCCCATCAATGGCAAATTTTGAAACGGTCTACTCTTAAGCTTGTAGCTCCTAGCATAAGCTAAAACTGCATGATGAGATAAAGCTTGAAGAAAAAAATATAAAAAAAATATTAAATGAGACAATTTATAACACTTGGCTTGATTTGCAAAATGACTCGTCGTTCAGGTACGTAAGCAGGCGGATAAACAAAATGTTTCAAGTGCAGCCCCCCCCCCTTCAAAAAATTGTTGTCAATTTGAACTACGTCGGCTTGATTCTTGCAAAATACATTGGCGTTGCAGTACGTCAGCTTGGATATAAAAAATGTTCATGCAGCCACAAAAAAAAAAAAAAACACAATAAAAATCATTATTGGTTTTACTCCTGGCCCAAGAGTATAAGTGTGAACGACTAAAAAAATCAAAAAAAAGAAAATAACAAAAAAAGCTTGACAAAATGTATGTATTCTTAGAGATACTAAAAAAAAATGTCGACTTAAATCAGTCGCCATCCACTCGGAACTATCAAGTGTTGATTGGAATTCTAGCAGACTTCTCTTGACCTTTAAAAAGTGATATCTTAATCAGCGTAATTGCAAATGGAACTGCCATCCAATTTCCTCAATGCGTTGCCTTGTAGCATTGCATTGTACCTCAGAGGTTCAAGAGTTCTGCTTCTCTCCAATCATCTAGCACTTGAAGCCGATTCTGACGACTTCCTCTAACTCTTCATGAGTTCCTTTTTCTATTCTTTTCAGCGCGGCCTTCTCTCCAAAATTTTATGGTCTTGTAGTTGTTGCGTCGTAACTTGATCTGCTTGCTTTAGTTCTTCGGCCGCGCAAGTCGGCTTCCTCCACGTTGATTAGCACGTTGGAGACCATCATACTTGTTTCAAAGCAATATATCTGCACAGCCCAACAATACTTATCCACCCTGCCTTTTCAAAGCATTTGGGTCACCTTGCAATGAAATAATGCCTATACATTTCTGAAGGCTCTTTGTTTTTCAGAACCTTTTTAAAGAAACCCTTAAGCTCTTTGAAGTACTCCGACCCAAGAGTTATCTATGGCTTTTGTGAAACTTGTTGCCGAAAATGGGTGATGCCGAATAGCAGACATGGGACTATAGAACTGCAGCGCCGAGGAGGTGAACTTGAAAACCCTTTTAGCCTCGGTTATGTTGGTCAGTTTCTTTGCATAACTTCAAAGAGAAGGACCATCGACGATGCATGATTTGGAAGGGAAGCAAAATCATCCGTTTGAACCAATTCTCTTATGTGTATCTCTTTCCCATCCAGTGTTTAACCGCATTTGAATAGCTGAAGGATGAGTTTCTTTCATTAAGCGCGTTGTCCGTCATCATTAAGTGGTGATTCCAAATCCAAGTCAAGGTCGCCAACCTAAGAAAGAAATGACAAAGAAATGAGAGAGTGAATGACCAAAGTAATTCAGTAAAGAAAATAAGGAAAAGAAGACACGAAAGTTCCAACCTGTGTCAAATCAGTCGGATTTGGATGGAATAGGCATGTCTAGGCTTCGCATAATCAACTTATCATCTCCTAAGTCATGACTCCGCCCCTATCTCCTCCTTTATGTTTTGGAAGGTCGGGGGGAAAAAAAAAAAAAAACAATCAGGGAACCCTTTCTTTTTTGACCTTTTTTGTTTCTTGGGCCATCACTACGTCCCTTACTCCCATCTTCTTCGCATTTGTATCTTAAACAGATGGAACTCTCATAGTGGTCTTTCGCCGGTACTTCACTGAAATTCCCTTATAAACTTTGTGTTGCTATGCGCGTCATGATGTAGTTTTCGCTTCTTAGGTTTGAAGAGTCAATCAATGGTCATCAAAAGCCTCCACTGTGTGGCTAGATCTATGAGTAACCGAACCACACATTATTCTGGTGTTTCAATCCGATTTGCATCTAAGGAAAGACAAGGAGCAACACTCGTCATCTGTTGCTCCGTTAAATAATTAATCTCCAGCTCAAGGCAAATATAAGCATCGTCCTCTCATTCCACCCATAAGCAAACACCGGACAAGTCCTTGACCTTTGACAAAGCCAAAATGCCTACTAAAACCGATAAGAAGTAAGGTTCTGTAACACCTAAAAAGTCTCCCAAATGAGTAATCAATGATGAAGTATACACATGTCGCCAATTAATTCGAACTCGAAAAAACGCAATTGAACTCGTAATGAGCTCGAAATGTGAAGTCACAGTCACACTCGAAGTTATGAGTCATAAGTCAAATACGAGGCAAAAATATTTCTTTCGATTCTCTCGTAATCTCAACAGTTTTCAAACAATTACGCGGCGATTCTCATGCTTTTTGTGTTTCATCATGTTCTTCACATTTTCTGAATCGCAGTATTTTAAATTATTTTTTTGATTTTCTATGATTTTCTTGAATTTGCAAGTTTAAATACGCAGAAACGCAATACGCAGAAAAACAGATGAATAATTAAAATACGTGGAATGTTCAGAATCTCCTTAGAAGTACTTTCTTGCGAAAGGAGGCTGTCTAGAATAATCCGTAATCTTAGAAAATCGAACATATGGCAAAAAATATTCCGAATTAAAATATTTCAGATTTTTGGAAAATTATACGCAGGAAGCCTGCGATATACGCTCCTAGATCGTAATACGAGGGTTTGAGTATTATATTTCTTATCACGTTGGTCATAGTGAGGCGCATATACGCTGGAGCACGTATTACGCTCCTTTTAGCACAGCGTATATACCTCCTTTTTCTGCCTCTACGCCTTAAATACACCTTGCTTCATTCGATTTCACACGATTTCGACACGACTTTCAACTCCAACTTCCGACGTCCAATTTTCAGATCTAGCATTCTCATCTTCTCATTCACAAATTTCTTCACAAATACATATAAACCACGCGTCTTTGCTTCTTCGATCTGTGACAAGCGAAAACAAGGGTGTATGAATTCTGAGGATTACTCACCAAAATTCTCTCTCACTTTCTTTAATTTGATAACCATTATTATGAGTTTAATGTAATTTACACAAGTAGAAATCGACTTTTATCGTTCCTGTTAAATATGTAGGGTTTATAAGCGGTTTCATTTTCTTTGTTTGCTTTTCGGCGTTTCATTTCATTTTCTCATTCATTATCACTTTCAATACTACGGAATTTCTTATCTGTATGCGATTCAAGGCGAAAGATCATTGCGCTCGTTTTCATCATAACGAACATTTGTTTTATTCTTTATATAGCGAAGCCAAGGCGGAAAAGATTCGTTCATTGTTTTACAAAGCTAACCTTGTTTTGTTTGCAGATTTAGGGTAAGATAGTGTTATATATTTTGAAGTTCAGTAGACTCATATTGTATTGTTGTATAATTGTATATTATTTGCTAAAACAAAGACGAATTATTGTGAATCACTTTAAGTCAGATTAACTATGACACCGTTTTTAGCACCGTTTTAACAGATTAACTACAAAGTGGTCACAATTTCTAGGTTAGGGTAGCTCTTGTGCATAATAGAAACACACTTCATGTAATTTTAGAGTTAGTACGCTTCTAAGTGCTCAGAAATGTTAAGTTGTGTGCATCCAATAAATCGGCTTAATGCAATACAATGACCGTAAGGCGCCTACATGCGGGCGATGGGTTACTGATTCAATCCTACCATGTCCCGAACCCACGACTGGTTACTTGATTGGACGTGGGGCCATTGTTTGCAACCAACGCTTTTGTGGCGGTCCCTGAATAACCTTTCTAGCACGTGCGACTCCCCTTTACCGACAACACTTACCCCACGCACTCATACGGGATCCTGGCTCAAGCCACGCAAAGACCTCGATGTAGTACCAACCCCGCCCGTATACGCCGATGGGCGCGGCCCACGTCCCTACAAGTTTGGCGGAACTTCACTTGGGTAATCCCTATGAAGTGGACAGACTTGAAAAGTCTCGTAATTCCATATAAACGGTTATTGGATTTTGCATTTGCATGACCTTTCGAATAACGCGCGCCTTAGCTCCTTGGCTCACTAATGGCATGTTCTATGCTCGAGACTACCATAAGGGGATACACCTGGTGCATGTGGTTAATTGATCGCATGGCTTAATCAAGGCCAAGTCCTATCCGCCTGCCGTGTGTGCACTTTACTGATGCGTGTGCCATAGGGATCTTGCCATACATCGCCAATTGAAGTGGTGAAAACTGACCAGCTGCCCTTAACATGGTACATACACCTCTCTGACTTAACCATAGACCGACCATAGTGACTTGTCATCACGTTCTTGTATTATGTGCATATTATGGGTCCTAGCCATCTACATTCTAGCCTAACACAACACAACACTTTCATATCGTCCGAGGGTCATCTTTTAGTTCACATCATGCATTTCATAGCCCATATGACTTGAGTTGACCGCATGCTTATCTGTGACCATAGTTCCCCCCCACTAGGACTTTGTCCTTCAAGCTCGACCTTAGACCACACAGACTTGACCCTAGGTCTTGACCCTGACCATTAGAGTCCACATAGACTCTGATCTAGGGTCTTGACCCTGACTACAGGGTAGGCACAGACTTGACCTTGACGTTAACTTTAGACTCACATTAGATGACCTCACCTTCAGCCAACATGAGGCTCGACCTCTAGGCGTGCAACCCTACCTCTTTAGCACATGCATATCATACATCCCAATGTCGTTTTGTGCCCGTTCAAAAAAAACAAAAAAAAAGCAAAAAATCAAAAAAACGAAAAAGGCACCTATGCACTGCATTCATTCTAGGAAAGATGACCATGTGGACTGCATTTGCATCTGCATCCATATATTCAAAATGACCAAGAGTTCACTAAGTTTATTTCTTTGAAACAGGGTTGAAGCCGTCTCCATACCCTTCTGCTCACCCAACGAGTTTGACCCTCGCCCAATCCAAACCCAAACCATCCTCCAACTGGCCTTAACACCACAAAATGCCTCCCAGACAAAAAAAGCTCCAAAAGGCTTGCGAGCAAGTTCAACAGCTGAAGCTAAGATCAAGGAGTTGACCTCGAGCACTGCCTTGGAACAAGCTTGTTTGAAAAGGCAATCCAAAAGCCATTACCCCACCTTTTACCAAGACAACTCCTCTACCCCAACCTTGCAACCAAACTGCCAAAGGATTTTCAGCGAAAACACTACCAGTTCAAGCCGACTGATGACCCTCGATTCCATATAAAGGGATTTAAGCGCCAACCATGACTTAAGGATTGACTCTGCCTTGTTCCAATGTTTTTCCCCTTCCTTGAACCTATATGTCAAAGTGGTTCTTTTCACTTCCTGAGAAGAAATTAGCTACTTGGGACACATCATCCACGCATTTCATGCCAAGATACCAAGGGTACATTCAGACCCAAACATCCTTTTTTCGAGAGCTTGAATCCTTAAACAAGGAGAAACGAGGGGGTTCACGTACCTATTGACATATATGGAGAGAGTGCTCCACCTTAGTCTCCGCTTCCTACTGAAGAAGAGATGTGTCAAACCTTCATTTCCAACCTCCAGCCAGCAAAGCATCCAAGATCGAGGCCTACCACATTCGCAAAGTGGTCTACGACAGAGTACATAGAGAATGATTCTCTTTCAATCACATGAGTCAACTAGATCTTAGCTTTATCCGAGTCGAGAGTCCCTTCCCAGACTATGTATCATTCTTTTTCCATTTCGGTCCTATGTCATTAGGGTTAGATTCAAAATCTCAATTTAGCCTCTATGTAATAAATTCTTTTGTTTTAATAAAATGTTTCTTTTTTCTCATCTTCTTTAGCCTCCATATAGTTGTGTTCTACTTAATGAATCAAATTAATGACGACCTCAAATTCATGAATTGCCAAGAGAGCTTCTTTCATACTCCACAAAATAACTCTTCCCTCCCATTCCCTTATCACATCACATCAAAACCCTTGCAACCCCTTGAGCCATAAACACTATCATTCAGTCCTTATCTTTCTTTCATTCACCCACCATCGCCTAACCCTTTGCGACCAAACGTGCGAGAAAACATGTTGCAAAAGAAAAAAAAGAGAAGAATAAAATGGGCAAAAAGCAAAAAAAAAAAAGCAAAAGTTCAAAGTCAATGCCAGTCATACAAAGTCATCAACAATGCATATACATGTCAAAGCCCATTCAAACAAAAAGAAAAAGTCTAAAAGCACATGCGCACTCATGAAAAACGTGGTCACTCATGATCATCGAGGCTTTCTCAAACCCTCAAACCACAGCCTCACATTACAACCACAAAAAGCCCTCTCACAACGACCCATTGTCCCAAATCATCAACGAGAACTACGACGGTCTGATTCCAAAAGATCGTAGAAGCCTCTCTCGATGTCCACCCAATAATTCATAACATTCTGATCCTCATATAGTTTTATTCCTTAAAGTCAGAGCGCAAAATTCCAGAGTGGTAGACCCGACATAGACTCGAGTTTGAACCTACATCATCTAGCCAACCACATCATTCCCCATTCATCTACCCTCAGTCACAAAATTTAGCCTTGTCTTTTCTTGAAACCTTTACCTATTCTTTCAACATCTTAAGGGGCTCTCGTCAACTCGCTCCTTACTATCACTCCGCAGCATTCATCTGCATCCCCTCCAAGCATCGCATTGCAGCATCTCCTCCTGTTCTCTCCTCATGCAGCATTCCAGCTCAGTTACTGATTTGCAAAGCCAAATCACATCCCTCATTCCTTACCATTCCACCACAAAAGCTAGCAAAACCCATTACTCCACAAACTCACTAGCCTCACCTCAACTTCATTAGCCATTCCCCAAAACCTTTTGATTTCACCATCAACTCATCAAGTGGCTCACTGTAAGACACCTAAAAATGTCTCCCCAAATGAGTATCCAATGATGAGTATTTACAACACATGTCGCAATTAATTCGAACTCGAAAAACGCAATGAAACTCGTAATTAAGCTCGAATATGTGACAGTCAGCACACATCAAAATTATGAGTTCAAAGGTCAAATACAAGGCAAAAATATTTTCTTTCGGTTTTCTCGATAATCTCAAAGGTTTTCAAACAAGTTACGCTGGCGATTTCTCATCTTTGTTTCTCATCTATGTCGTCACATTTTTCTGAATCCGCCAGTATTTTTAAATTATTTTCTGATTTTTCTATTGATTTCTATGAATTTGCAAGCTTTAAAATACGCAGAAAATCGATGAATAAATGAAAATACGCGGAATGTTCTAAATCTCCTGAAACATACTTTCTTGCGAAAGGGCGTCTAGAATATCCTCGTAATCTAGAAAATCGAGACATATGGCAAGAATTTATTCCGAATTAAAAATATTTCGATTTTTGAAAAATTATATACTAGAAGCCTGCGTATAACGCTCCTAGGATCATATACGCAGGGTTTGAGTATATTTTTTTCATCACGATTGTCCTTGTAAGAGGGCTATTACGCTAGGAAGCAGCGTATATACGCTTGCCTATTGAGCGTAAACGCTGCTCCTCGCATATATACGCTCCCTTTCTGCCTCTACGCCTATAAACTACACCTTGCCCATTCGATTTTCACACGACGATTTTCAAACGACTTCCAACTTTCCAACTTCCGACTTCCAAATTCCACGATCTAGCATTCTCTCCTCATTTCACAACTCTTTCACAAATACACATAACAGAGTTTTTCTTCTTTCGATTCGTTTGACAAGCGAAAAAAGGTTGAATTCTGAGAAATTACTCACCAATAACCTCTTTCCTTTCTTTTAACTTAATTAAACCTTTATTATGAGTTTTAATGTAATTTCACAATGTAGAAGACCGACTTTTTATCGTCTCATGTAAATTGTAGGATTATTTTTATGCGTTTATCTTTTCGTTACTTATATTATTACTCTATCTTCTCAAACTAACGATTTCTTATTCTTAGCTTGTATAGCATCAAGGCGAAAGATCTTCTCTCGTTTTTCATCTGAACTAACATTGTTTATTTTCTTTATATAGCGATTCAAGGCGGAAAGATGCGTTTCGATGGTATTTACAAACTAACCTTTGTTTTGTTTGCAGATTAGGGTAAGATGGAGTTTGATATATATTTGAAGTTCATTATACTTCATATTATCAATCGTTGCTATAATTTTGTATATTATTTGCTAACCAAGACCGGGAAAATTATGTGAATCACTTTAAAGTCAGATAATTAACTATGACAACCGTTTTTTAGCACCGTTCCAACATGTTAATACAAGTGGTCACAATTCTAGTTAGTAGCCTCTTGTGCATAAAGAAACACACTTGCGTAATATTTAGTATAGTACGCTTCAGTGCTAAAATGTAAGTTTGCATCATAATCGTATGAATGAATTGAATGAGACCGAGTAAGCGCTACATGCGCGCGAATTGGTTACAGATCTGATTCGTACCATGTCCCCGAACCCAACGAACTGCGTTACTGGATCAGAACCTGGGGCCAAATTTTGCAACAACGTTCGGCGTCCCGTGAATACCTTTATAGCACGTGGCGACTCCCTTTTAAACTGACAACACTACCCAACCACTCACGTGCGGCGGTTTCGTGGCTCAACCACGCCAAAGCACCTCGAGTAGTACCAAGCCGCGCGCCCGCTATAACGCGAGGGCCGGCCCCACGTCCTACAATTTGGCGACTTCACTGGGATCAATCACCGTAGGTAAGTGGACAGACTTAAAAGCGTCTCGTTATCCATCATCACGTTATATGGATTTTGATTTTGGCATGTGACCTTTCGAATAAGTCCGCTTAGGCTCCTTGGTCTCACTATGGCATTTCTATGCTCGGACTACCATAAGGGGGGGATACTACCTTAGTTGCATGTGGAATTGACGGCATGCTTAATGCAAGTCCATCCCGCCATGCCGTGTGTCACGTGTTACTGATGCGTGTGCATTAAGGGATCTTGGCCATACATCCGCTAATTGCAAGTGGTGAAAAACTGACCAAGCTTGCCCTTAGCGTGGTACACTCTCGACTTAACTAGACCACAAGTTGACTTGTCATCACGTGTTCTTGTATAATATGTGTATGTATGGTCCTAGCCATTGTACAGTCTAGCCTATAACACAACACTTTCATTATCCTATGGTCATTTTATTACATCATGCAATTCATACCCATAGGACTTAGTTACCTCTCCTTAGTCTGTGACCATAGTTTCACTAGGACTTTGTCCTTCAAACTTTGACCTTAGCCACATATAGACTCTGATCTTAGGTCTGGACCCTTGACTACTAGGGTAGGCACACTTTGACCTTAACGTTGACTTTAGACCACATTAGGATTGACCTTTACCTTCACCAAACAGCGCTCGACCTCTAGGCTGACCCAACCTCTTTAGCACATGCATATCATACATCCCAGGTCTTTGTGCCCTTTCAAAAAAACAAAAAAAAAAAAAACATTCAAAAAAAAAAATTCAAAAAAAAAAATTTCAAAAAACACGGAAAGGCACCTTGCGATGCTACATTCATTCTAGAAAATGACCATGAATTGACATGCATTTGCTCTGCATTCATGTATTCAATAATGACCAAGGAAGTTCACTAAGGTTATTTTCTTTTTTTGAAACAGGTGTGAAGGCCGTCTCCATGCCCTTGCTCGACCCATAGAGTTTGACCTCAGGCCCAATCCAAACCTAACCCTTCTTCAGCACTTCATTAACCGCAGCTTAACATCACAAAATGGACTCCCAACAAGAAAAGCTCCAAAAGCTTGCGAGCAAGTTCAACACTTGAAGCAAGGATCAAGGGTTGACCTCCGAAGCCTTCCTTGACAACTGTTTGAAATAGCAATCCAAAAAAGCCATACCCCACCTTTTACCAAGACCAACCTCCTCTTGACCCCAACCTTGCAACCAAAACGCCCAAAGGATTTCGTCAGCCGAAACAACCCAAGTTCAACCGACTGATGAACCCTCGATTACATATAAAGGGATTACACCATTGGCAACTTAAAAGGATGGACTCTGCCTTGTTTCCAACTGTTTTCCCCTTTCCTTGGAACCGATATGTCAGAAGTGGTTCTTTTCCACTTCCTGAGAAAGACAATAGCTACTTGGGAAGACATCATCCACGCATTTCATGGCAGATACAAGGGTAACATTCAGACCCAAAACATCCTTCCGAGAGCTTTGAAATCCTTAAACCAGGAGAGAACGAGGCTTCACTACCTATTTGACTAATGGAGAGAGGTTGCTGCCACCTAGTCTCGCTCCTACTGAAGAAGAGATGTCCAAGACCTTCTTTCAAACCTCCACCAGAATACAAAGATCATCTCAAGTATCGAGGCTTCCACATTCGCAAAGGGTCTACGACATTGAGTGGACTAGGAAATGATTTCTTCAATTTCCCATGAGTCAGTTGGTCTTAGCTTTGGATCGAGTCTGGAGATCCCTCTTCCCTAGACGTATGTATGCATTCTTTTCCATTTCGGGTCTATGTCATTAGGTTTACGATCAAATTCTGCAATTCGCCTCTATGTAATAAATTCTTTTGTTTTTAATAAAAGGTTCTTTTGTCTCATACTTCTGTTAGCCTCCATATAGTTGTGCTTCTAACTTTTAATGGAATCAATACATGATCGACCGTCACAATTCAGGCATTGCCAAGAGAGCCTTCTTTCATAGCTCACAAATAACCCTCTTCCCCATTCCCATTCATCCACATCACATCAAAATCCCTTGGCAACCCTTGAGCACTAAACACTATCATTCAGCCTATTCTTCTTTCATCACCCACATGCTGCCCTAACCTTTGGGACCAACGGTGTGCTAGAGAAAGAACATGTGCAAAAGAAAAAAAAAAAAAGGAAGAAGAATAAATGGGCAAGAAAAAAAAAGCAAAAAAAAAAAGCAAAAGTCAAAGTTCAATGCCAGTCATAAAAGTCATCCACAATGCATATCAATGTCAAAGCCCAATTAACAAAGAAAAAGTCTAAAAAGCACACTGCGCCCGTGGGTCAACATCATGATCATCGCGCTTTCTCAACCTCAACCACTAAGCCTCACATTACAACCACAAAAGCCCTCTCACACGAGGCACTTGTCCAAATCATCACGGAACTAGACGCGTCTGATTCCAAAGGATACGTAGAAGCCTCTTCTCGAGGTCCGACCCACTAATTCAATTAACATTTGCAGGTCCATCATATAGTTTGATTCCCTTAAAGTCAGAATCGCCAAATTCTAGTGTAGAACCCACATAGACTCGAGTTTGAACCTAATCATCTAGGCCAACCACTCAATTCCCCATCCTTTACCCGCAGTCACAATTTTTACCTTGTCTTTCTTAACCTTTAGCCTATTCTTTCAACCACTAAGGGGCTCTCGTCAACTCTTCCTTTAGCTATCACTCTGCAGCATTCATCATGCAATCCTTCCTCAAAGCATCGCATATGCAGCATTCCCCATGTTCTCTCCTCATGCCAGCATCAGCTCAAGATACTGATGGGGCAATAAAAATCACATCCCTCATTCCTTACCATTACCCACCACAAAAGCTTAAGCCAAAACCCATTACTCCACAAACTCACTAGCCGCACCTGCACATTCATTAGCCATTGCCCCAACCTTGGATTTCACCAAGCAAGCTGATCAAAGCTGGGGGCTCACTAACACCTAAAAATGTTGCCCCAAATGAGTAATCATGATAAGATACCACAGGTCGCCAATTAACTCGAATCGAAAAACGCCAATGAACTCTATGAAGCTCGAAATATGAAGTCACAGTCACACTCGAATTATGGTCAAAGTCAAAATACAAGGCCAAAAATATTTCTTTCGGTTTTCTCATTAATCTCAAGTTTCTCAAACAAGTACGCTGGCATCTCATGCTTTCTTGTTTCTCATCATGTTCGTCACATTTTTCTGAATCCGCCAGTATTTTAAATTATTTTTCTGATTTTTCATATTTCTATGATTTTGCAAGTTTAAAATTACGCAGAAAATACAAATGAAATTAGAAAATACGCGGTAATGTTCTAGAATCTCCTTAAGAAACATACTGTCTGCGATAAAGGACGGCGTCTAGAATAATCGTAAGTCTTAGAAATCGAGAATATGGCAAGAATATTTCCGAATAAAAATATTTCAGATTTTTGGAAAAAATATATAACGTAGAAAGAAGCGCGTATATATCCTAGGAAGCGGATAGACGCAGGGTTTTGAAGCTATATTTTTTTCATCACGATTGTTCATTGTAGGAGCATAATACGCTGAGGAGCAGCGTATATACGCTGCCTCTTGAGCGTATATACGCGGCCCGTGCTCCTCCGTATATACGCTCCCTTTCGCCTCTACGCCTATAAATACACCTGCCTCATTCATTTTCACACGAACGATTTTTCAATGACGCTTCAACTTCCACTTCCGACTTCCAATTCTACCATCTAAGCTCTCTCTCTCATCACAAACTCTTTCAACAAATAACACATAACACGAGTCTTTTGCGTTTCTTTCGATTCGTTTTTTGACAAGCGAAACAAGTTGATTCTGAGATACTCACCAATACCCTCTTTCACTTTCTTTTACTTATTAAACCATTAGTATTGATTTTAATGCTAATTTTCACATTGTAGAACCGACTTTGAATCGTCTCATTAAATATGTAGATATTGTTATGCCTTTTAATTCGTTTCGTTAACCTTATTATTATACTCTATCTTCTCAATCTAACGATTTCTATATTCTTAGCTTGCTATAGCGATTCAAGGCGAAAGATTCTTGCTCTCGTTTTTCATCCTGAACTACATTTGTTTATTTTTCTTATATAGCGATTCAAGCGGAAGATTTCGTTTCGCTTCGTTTTTACAAACTAACCTTTGTTTTTGTTTGCAGATTAGGTAAGATGAGTTTTGTTTATATATTTTAAGTTCATATACTTTCATATTATCATTGTTTTAATTGTATATATTTGCTAACCAACCGGAAATTATGTGAATCACTTTTAAAGCAAATAACTATGACAACCGTTTTTAGGCACCGTTCCACATGATTAATACAAAGTGTTCACAATTCTAGGTAGGTACCTCTTGTGCATAATAGAAACACACTTTCGTATAATTTTAGGGTAGTACGCTTCTAAGTGCTTAAAATTGTAAGTTTGTGCATTCAATAATCGTGATAATTGGATGCAATGACGAGTAGATGCCGTACGATGCGGGGTAATTGGTTACAGATCTATTCGTACCATTCCCCAACCCACGAACTGGTTACTGGATCAGAACGTGGGCCATTAATTGCACCAACGTTATCGGGTCGTGAATAACCTTTATTAGCACAGGTTGCGACTCCCCTTACTCGACAACACACCCCCCAACGCCTCACGTGCGGGTTTCGTGGCTCAAGCCCACGCAAACACCTCGATGTAGTACCAAGCCTGCTCCGCCCGCTATACGCTGAGGGCCGCGGCCCACTTCCTACATTTGGCGACTTCACTGGGATAATCACCTTAGTGAGGGACAGACTTGAAAAGTCTCGTAATTCCACACCGCCCATCCGTGTGGCACGTTTACTGATGCGGTGCATAAGGCGGTATCTTGCCATACATCGCTAATTGCAGATGGTGAAAAAACTGGAAACCAAGCTCTGCCCTTAGCGTATTGTTACATCTCTGACTTAACCATAGACCGACCATAGTTGACTGTCATTCCACGTCGTCTTGTATATTATGTGTATTATGGATCCTAGCCATTGTACATTCTAGACTTAACACAACACTTTCATATAGTCCATGGTCATCTTTAGTTCACTGCATGCATTTCATAGCCCATAGTGACTTAGTTGACCTCTGCCTTAGTCTGTGACCATAGTTCACTAGGACTTGTGCCTTCAAACTTTCGAACTTAGTCCACATAGACTCTGATCTTAGGTCTTCCCTTACTACTTAGGTAGCACAAAGCTTGACCTTACGTTGGACTTTAGACTCCATTAGGATTGACGCCCTTCAGCCAACAGAGGCTCGACCTCTAGGCGTGACCCTAAGACCTCTTTAGGCACATGCAATCATACATCAAACAGTGTCGTTTTGGTCCCTTTCAAAAAAAACAAAAAAAAAACAAAAAAAACATTCAAAAAAAAATCAAAAAAATTCAAAAACACGAAAAGGCACTCATCATCTACATCATTCTAGGAAAGATGACCTGCGAAATTAGGACATGCATTTTGCGATCTACATTCATGTATCAAATAATGACAAGGAAGTTCAAGGGTTTATTTTCTTTTTGAAACAGGTGAAGCCGTCTCCATAGCCCTTGCTCGACCCAAGAGTATTGAGTCCTCAGCCCAATCCAAACCTACCTTTTCCTCAGCCTTCTACCCATCAGCACCTTAACATCACAAAATGGCCTCCCAACAAGAAAAGCTCCCAAAAAGCTTGCCGAGCAAGTTCAACAGCTTGAAGCTATTAGATCAGGAGTTGACTCGAGACTTCCTTGACAAGCCGTTTGAAAAGGCAATCAAAAATGCCACGCAATATCTTACCTCTCAAAGACCTGCACATACACACCGCAACCCTCCACCTCTTTCCTGCCCCTAACGCGCGCTATAGCGCAACCAACAAAGCTGCGCCCGCGCCTTGAGATGGACATTCGTCTCTCTAGAATCTCTACTACAAAAAACCTAATTCATCATATAAAACACCCAGACTGATGACTTCAGTAATTCCATTTCATAAAAAAGTAAACACTTATTAGAATCCATCCATGCCAGTACTACTTAAAAGTAGGAATTTCGAATCATACTCCTTGTTCCAATAAATAAAGCGCTCTCTTACGCTTCACACATTTAATCACTATGAGAAACGATTGTCAGAATGTTCTTTTCACTTCCTGCGAGAGAAGTAAAAGTATATAGAACTATGTAATACCTTGGAAACAATTCAATCACAACAGGACAAAATATGTGGAAGCAATAATGCGACAGAAATACATCTCATGTCCTCCAAGCTCTCTATCTATTCTATACCTCAAACACACACATCTTACCATGTACTAACAGCTGAGATAGATTGCCTATCTAACTTATTAACACGCGAAATCTCGAGAATGACTCATACCACCGTCGATGTTATACCTCATCTATCCCTATACTCATGTCACCTCTAGATAATAAGTCGTACGCATCAGCCACCTATGCTCTGCTCCCACCACCTTCAAAGTCTACTCGACTCTTCTAACTGCCCATAAAATTTACTCTCGAGCGGAAATAATGAATACACAGAATAGTACAGACACAGTTTCATAGCTTCTAACCATACCAGCAGAGATCAAATACATATAGATATACTATCTCGCAAGTAAGTGAATACCGAAGGCAAGCACCTTACCACATTCAGCAAAGTCTACGACATTGGAGTGGAAATAAGAATGATCTTACTTCACAGAGTAACTACTACAGTCAAGTAGGTCAGTGGAGTAGCAGCAGTATTATGAACTCTATAGAGATAAAGTTAATAAGTCAAATCTGAGAGAGTCGTGAGTAGAGTCTCACTTTCTAAACTCCCCCCTAAAGTGAACTAAAATAATGAATAAATAATCAGTAATCACACGCAAAAGTGCAAAATTCAACAAATTAAATATTTGTAAACTTTGACCACTCAAAATACTTTAGAAGAAAAGAGAATAGATATCGTCAAATATACTTATTCGTGTAATCCAAATAATATTACGGAAATCACGAGAATGAAAGTGCACATAGTTATACAGAGGAAATCAAAAACATACGAGTGACAATAATAAGCACTAACGTAAAGATAAAATATAAAAAGTGATCTTATTGAGAAAAAGAAAAGTTATCGTAATACAATTCTTATTACATCATTTTTTAGCCTCCATTATAGTTTTTGCTTCTAACTTTATTGGAGCATCAAATTATGATCGACCCTCACATTCAATGGACTATTGCCAAGAGGCCTCTTTCATAGCTTCACAAAATGACCCGCAGAAGCTCCTTCCATTCAGCATTTGTCACTCCTATAGACTACCAAAAAAAACCCTTGCAACCTTTTTGATCCACACATATTGTCAGAATTAGCACTTCATCCATTCTTCCACAATACCCACATTTTTGCTTCTCGAATTCTCCTAAGACCCTCTCTTCTACATTCTATACCAAATGGCGAATGCGTTTCCACAGTTACTTACATCAAGACCTTACGCTTACAATACTATCTAGAATTAGTATAATAAGACAAAATAAAAATGTTATAGTTATCTTACTAAATATCGTTGCCAAAACATCTAAGTATATCATACATATGTACAAAATCCAAATCTTCAAATGCAATCAAATGTCCAAAATCACTTCTAAACTCTCACATATTTCTCTAGAATACTTATACAAAGCTGCACCCATGCGCTCATACCAAAAAGTCAAACTCAAAAAGATCCTACAGACCAACGCCTACACTTGACGTCACCTGCTGCCTTGCGCCGTGCAACTTACAGATAGCGCACATCAAAAGCACAATCTGTCGTCCATAATCGCCTCCACCTTAACCCACCTGAGCCTCACATTACAAACCCACACAAATCCCCCCTGTCGTCCCATCCGACGCTAGGAAAAAGCGACCTAATTCGCCGCACTTGCGTACGCAAGACGCATCTTCCAATGCAAGCAACTACGTTATCTAAACTCAAGACCTACCTAGAAAGGTCTAACGTACCAGAAACCATCTGTCTCGTTTCCGACCAAATAATCATAATTCCCAAATGAAATCCAACAAATTAAAGCAACTCTTATGAGGTCCAGCTTTTCACTTTCCTGTTTAGTTTGATCCCTTATAACCCTTGTTACTTTTCCAGTGATATCCGCTTCTCCAAAGCAATAGACACTTTCTCTCCGCTCTCGAACTAACTTTCTAATCTTAGCACCCGACATTAGAACTCGACTTACCTACATCAGCTAGAAGTTAGCTATCACCCACCACATCAATTCCCCTTTTAACCCACCCTTAGTACGTGATAAATCTCACAGAGAGATATTTAATGACTCCATCATTTTAGCTTTACTTGAAACACTATGTCTAATTCAATCCTTCTTTTCTACACTATCACCTGTCACGAGTCTCTCTCCACAAAATTCTCAACTAATTTCCTATCCTCATACCGCCGTCCTTTATTTTGCAGCCTCATAGTGCAATGCACTCTCTTCATGTCATTGCCTCTCCATATACCATCCCATCATCCTTACATACTGTGCCATTCCCTCCATACTTTCAGTCTCACATCCCACAACAAACACCTCGATATACCCACGCAACCTCTGCAGCTCCAGTTTACCTAGAACACTTGGCAAATCAAACAAACCATTCCACCTTCCCTCACCCTAACCCATCACACCACAAACTCGTAAGCAAAATACCCCACGAACAATCCACCAAAATCCACTCCACCCCTCACGCTAACTTCTCGTCAATCAACCATATCGCCCCTCTATTCATCTCTTTACGAAAATTATGCCACTCAATCACCTCCACAGCCGTGCACAATGTTGTGACAACCATAACCACAACGTGAGAAATATCAACCCATACAAATACCACCAACACTATAGGGCGCATCTCTCACCAATAGCCCATACCATGTCTCTCCTATGAAAGAATCGCGATGCAGCCATCAACTTGCTCTCCTCACAGACTAGGCGCATCTTATGTCGAATTGGCGCCATTTACATTTTTAAGAGATCTTTACATTCTATTCTTTAAGATGAGTGTACACATTTGGATGTTTTCAGTTTGGCCGATGCCAACATGCACTTGTTAGTTTGGTTGGAAATGAAAATTCAAACAATTAGTGGACGAGCTTCAGAGGAACTAAAGGCTCTTCGAATCTGCGGGCCGTCCCGCAATCCAACCTAAGACAGTCTTAACTCTATTAATGATTGCTAAGAAAGTCCTAATGAGTTTCGATTTCTGTGTAGCATATAAAAACTCAACCACACAAAAGCTAAGTTATACTGTCTACTACTACCCCAACTTTCTATCCTAGACACATACTTCGATCTGATCATTGAGAAGCTCAACAAATTACATTTCATTTGTACTATACTGTTCCATCTCTCGCCTAACAAACACATAGATCTATCATTGTCCACCAACATCTGTCTCTACCTATTCTACACATTGTCTACCACGCAAACTCTAACACACCAGGGCTTCATCACTTGGAGCCACCTAGTGAGACTTACTACAATTTAGCTCCTCTTACAAACTCCATGATAGTACGAACAGTTTCACTCAGCCTTATCGGCGAATAGTTGGCTGCAATCAACGCTGAAGACCATACTCATATTTTCCCGAAAATACACCATAAGCTTTAATACAGCCGTAGGAAAGGTTTCCTGTTAGCATACGATTTGTATGCACGCACATTTTCGCAATAGTAGTAAGAATTTCGTTACACATCTCTATATCAATCGATGCCCTATTACGCAAATTCATCGCGCATATAAACAATGCCAGTTGTAATTTTGACTATAATTCATGTTGGCCGCCCATGACGTTTCTTTCTTCCCGATATCTAGATGCGGAAAGCGTCTAGCACCGATTAGAAATAGGGAAATTCTTATGCGCGGACATTAAAACGACGCGCTTTTACTGAAATGCATTGTGACACTCTTTACATATAACATCCTCTCCGAGAATAAGCCATAGTATGTCAAGCCGTATAGTGATAGGCAAGTCTCATACTTCCAACCATAGACTCTCTTTCTCGACAGACCTTGATCCCTACTTTAAGTCATTCATAATCCTGTTAGTGGCAAGCTACTCATTCCAGAATTTTATGCTCATAAAAGGAATAACAAGAAACCTCATTTTCATACATATAAACGTAGACAAATGACTCCTTTTCACTTGAAAACCTCAACTATTTTCATGCATCATATACTCATCCTGTCAAAAATCAAATCTTCACCCAGATACAAGCCTTATAGTGTTCTTCTTTAAAGGAAAACAAAATTATCCACAGTCAATACTAATGTGACGCGATGCTTCTTACATCACTTTCTATCTATCTTCCGAAAAATAACCAACTAGAAGAGGTTTGCCAACATATTAAGACAGATCGTCTAAATAGCGCAAACATACATCTTGAAGGAACAGGCCGACTTTAACCAGAGAAAGTTCAATTCAGTAAAAAGTCACTCAATTTCTCTTTCCCCTGTAACAATCGCTTTCTACAGGAAGCTTCATTTTTAGCACAGATAAAGGCTCTAGAAGTAACAAACAAAGTACAAACCCTGAGAATCCCAGAGCGCCCTATCCAAGCGTGCATAACTACCGCATGGATGAGACAACCAAGATGCTTAACGCCTCAAAAATTTCAAGAGGAGCAAAGGTAACAGGTGTAACTAATCTTTGCCTTATTTGACAAGTCTATTTTCCCTTCTCTCGCTGTACCAGGCGCTTTTAGATAGTGTGAGATACTCTCGCAGGAAGTTTACACAGAGAATCCTTGAGATGTTGACTTGCACTCATCAAGAAGTTTCTGTCATCTCCTAAGCAAAATACTATTTGACTCTTGCTCCTCACTGTAACAGGACTTCTCGTTACATCTTCAGACTCAGACAGAAGTGGGGCAATTCTCTACTACATAACTCTCCTTTGCACATCATTCGGTCTATGATGTTCTTCCCAACTACAGAAAATCACGTGCTCTCAACCATATCTTTCGCGCGTGACTGTCACAGGATGAGGAATCCTTCGCCCGGCAAAACAGAAGTGTTTTCCAGTCAGACATCTTCGGTTCTTTGGAATCTTCTCCCCGCTACAGAGTCCGTCAGCACATCTCCTGAAAGCCAAGGTCAGCCGTTAGGAGAAAGCCGCCTAGATCCAGCGCTGGTTCCGTCCATGCGCCTGAGAGTCTACAAAACAACCTGCCATCCAAGCCGTAAAAAGTTATAAATAATATTAAACATGATTTTAAGTCCTAAATTTAATTTATTATTTAAATAGTTTTGCATGTTATATGCCTAGCTGCTTATTACTAATCTTATTTTCTTTTTAAAAATTTTTAATTTTGTTTTCTATAGTTAGAAGGAAAGTTTGAGTGATGCTTCTTAATCCAATGGTCTGATTTTGTTGATTGAAAGATCCGTTGACTCAAAAGTTATAGCATGATTAAGGTATACATAGTCTAAGAGCACTAACCTGTTGTTGCATATACGTAATCGGCCTTTTGATCTAGGAGTTAACCGGCAGAAAACTCACGGCACAGTAACTCAAGGTCTACAGTCAGAAAACAGTTCTGAGTTAATACTCTACCCGGTCCTGAATCTGGTAGACTACGTTGACATTTACAGTCGTACTGTGACTAAGTGTCTCTTCAGACTTCAGGTCAACTCTAGTGGGAGGCTTCGGTTACGCCACACTCTAAAGGTGTGAGAGTTAACTCTTCCAATATGATAGATCAATGGATGAGGGATGTTTTCATAACACAATGGCTCTGCATTATATCGATAACTCTGAAAAAGAGAACTTGCAATTTGAACTCTTTGTAATGAAGTGCTAATATGTGGAAGTTCAAATGTTCATATACACTTTTCAACTTCCTTTAATGTTTGCTTCTCTAATTGTCTAATACATTACAAATGTGTGCACAAAAAATCTCTACTTTTTCGGTTTTCTCGTAACAGAATCATCTCTAGCGGTGATTGTTGTCAAGAACAAGTTACGCTTAGTGGCGATCTCATGCTTCTTTGTTCCAAATCTATCATGTTCCGCGTACATTTTTCTGATTCCGCCATATTTTTTTAAATATTATTTCTACCTAGAGCAATAGATTTTCATGATTGAAATTTATTACGCAATGTTCAAATACGTCTAGAACACAATATCACTCTAACTATTGTATGGATATATTATCAAATACGCGAGTATTTCTAAGAATATCTCTACAATTCACATAATCATTTTCTTTGTATCTTGAAAAGGAATGGCGTTCTAAGAATAATATCCATTTATAATCTTTTAGTAAATTAGCATCAGAGACATTATGGCCCAGCAAATAATTATACTTAACCCGAATTAATAAAATATTTTCAAATTATTATATGTAGAAGATTTTATTAGTTCGATATATAAAGTCGACCTGCGCCTTATAACCGCTTGCCAAGAGCGATTATAATATAGCGCAGGTTTGGGTATATTTTTTCTATTCTACATTCACGAACCGACTTTGCACCCACCAATTTTTTGGTGCCCTGGTCGTATGTACGCCTGAGCGGCAAACAAATAGTTTAAAGTTTAGCAGCAGTCCAGTGAATATACGGCGTTGTTGCCGTTGAGCGTATATACGCTGTGAGTTTCGTCCCTTCTAGCGTGCAGTATACGCTCCACTGTTTTCCTTACATCTTTATCCACTTTAATTACACCTTATGGCGCTTCATTTCGAATATTTTCCACTTAAACATAGATCTGTTTCGAAATACGAGCTCCACTTCCAACTTGGCCGTTAACTTCCAATATACTTAATTGACTGCATTCTAACCCATTCTCTCTCTATTCACAAAACTCTTTCCCAAAATACAATAATAATTATGAACTGCAGTTTTACTATTCATCGATTCATTCGGATTCTCGTATATGAACCAAATATGCGATAAAACAAAGAGCGTATATGACATTCTGAAATTATACCCTTCATCATCCTAAATTAAAACCCTACTGCTTCACTTTATCTTATTCCTACCACATCTACTGAGTTAAAAAATTTAACCACTATAATGACGATTAATCGATCAATAATTTTAACACACATACTCGTAATAACCCACACACCAACTAAATTCATCCCCCAGCCCCTATCTGCATCCGTCATCCACATATGCAATAACATACTACATAGCTTCGATTATTAGTTTATGCTTAACAATTTTATAATATTCTCTCTCTCAGTCTTCACCTCTATGCATTTCCTCGCATTCAATTACGCACTATTCTTCTTGCAATAACACTAACGATATTCCATCTATTCTCGCCCTCACTACTACTCCCCACTCTACCATTATCCTCCACCTACACCGACAACAATGTAACAAACTCAAGACAGCGCCACAACCTCTCATAGCCTTCTTCAGTATAAATCATCTGGCATGAAATACACATTAACAAATTCTTATTACAACTATTAGCTAAAATCATCTTATACTGAAGTATCAATAAGGACGGTGTGTTAATTTAATTGCCAAAGAGATCTGTATTCAAATTCTTGTTGTCTTGTAATCTACAACAAGCGAACCTTTGTCTTAATTTTTCTTGCAAGTTTAGTATTGGAGAAGAATGATTTTGGTGGTATAATTTATATGTATTTTGAGATGTTCATTACTCATCAATCATGATATAATTGTAATTGAATTTTCTGCGGTCCTTACTAAGACATTTCCAATATATTATATTTTGCTAAAACTACTGACCGATATTTTATTGCAAACTAAAGCTAGACATCACATATTAGAAAGATCAGTCTCCTCTTAAAAATTTGATATATGACTTAACATTATGACAAATGCCGGTTGCACATTCACAAAACTTCTTTTTTTTTCCAATTTGGGTTCAAACCCGTTCCAACTAATAATACAGTATTTAAATTACTCAATGTCTCAGAAATAGAAGTCACAAAAACAAGTTTCATATTAATATATAGCTTCTTTAAGATTTCTATATGTTGCATGAAAAAATGAGATAATCCACAAGATTTCCTATAAATTTATAGTTCACATGTTTCGTTATGATTTCAGTACTTCATTGAAGGCGTGACTAATAATTTAGGTCTAAATTCGAAATATAAAACATTGCAAAAATCACTGTGCTAGTACTCAAGCTGGTTTGAGCAAAATTGACAAAATATATAGTTGTAACCACCGAAATAAACTCTCCAGAGCACACTCTCCTTATCACAAAACATCCTGCTGCTTTAGCGCCAAAAACTCCCAGCAGTTGTAGTTGTATCAGAGCTCTTGCTTACTAAACCTCTCCCTATGTCCAACCCTACCACACCCATCGCTACTGAGAATTAAAACCCCGAAAGATCTCAACTGTCCAAACCCCCCATAAACTTATTTTTAATCAGCAGACCACACATTAATTTTGCCTTACAATTAGCAACCTTTTTAAAACCCACCCCGACAGTTCCACGTAACGTTTTTTCCCAAGTCC
This sequence comes from Bassia scoparia, assembly GCA_008642245.1. Classification (NCBI taxonomy): domain Eukaryota; kingdom Viridiplantae; phylum Streptophyta; class Magnoliopsida; order Caryophyllales; family Amaranthaceae; genus Bassia; species Bassia scoparia. The sequence goes on along the minus strand of SNQN01006058.1, from coordinate 16,288 downwards.
GTGTCTGTTTCTCATTTTGCCCAAATTCAAAAAATTATGACCGTGAACTACCTAATCTTCCATCTACTCCCCAAATCTCCTAGCTCGTTTTTTCTCATTTTCTTTAGCCTCTTATCTCAAATTTGGGCCCAAATAATAACGGAACTTATGCAAAAAACTTGCATTTACGTGATGGGATTTTAAAAAATTCAATAATTGTAAAGTGTTCTATTAAAATAGCTTAATGTGTGGTTAATTTGAAAAACACCTGTTGAAAGGTTGTTAATAACAAAAAAAATCCATAAAATGATGACATCTGAAATACTCGTTTTAAGTCACCAATTGTAAAAGTGTGTTTTAATTAATTTTATATTTCATATCAAGGGATCCATGTAGACATTCAACATCCCAACCATCTGGAGATAGTGGAGCGCCCAACGAATCCCACTTACTCACCATACTCACTATATACCTCACTTGAGTCACTCCCAACAGCCACTCACGCTTAGTTAGCGGAGAGTATTGCGCTGGGATCAAGCCACGCAAGAGCGACACACTCTAAATGGTAGTCAGACCATACTGAATTTTCCTCGAACCTTCAGGTGGCCGCCTCCCAGCTTGTATACAGCTGAGAGGGCCTGGCGACCCCCATTAGACGTACCTTACAACACTCGACGACATATCAAATCAAATACTCACGGAAAATCAAAAGCCAGCCACGAAATTTAAAGACCATTCCCATACCACCCAAAAACCCCAGGTTTGAGGTCCTCCCACCATTGCCAAACTCGTCACATCGAGGCCCTATCTGCATCACTAACGTTTGACCCACCTACAGGCCGGCTTGAAGCCCTTTGACAACTTCACATCCGCAATCTAAAGAGTACCAACAATGTTACTTTGGCTTGTAGGCCACACACAGATTCAATTTGCCGTGACTTCTGTCATTTCATGCATTTAGAATTAAGAATAGAACTGTCCACATATAAGGCTACTTGGTGAATACATCGTTAATACGAATCTAAAGTCCTACAAAAGTGTGACGCAATGATGTGAATGGTATTTACTCAAACCCTAGATTAAATCTACATGTCATTCTAGCAGTCTTGCTGCACGAATCGCAGTGTACTGTAAAATTTCTACACATTAACCAATCATACTTGAGCAATTGTTTAGCGACTCACCTACTATAACAACCCAGATCCTTATACCCCACTAACTATTCCAAATAATGACTACTTGCCTGCGATCACCTCACGTGACTTCTCAAACTCTGCTGACATTCATCTACCCCCACCTGGTTCATTGTTCCTACGTAACACGCCGACGGGACACACCTCTATCCCGAATCAAACACTTAGACAGCCCTCATTGTTTTTTTAACTAAGAACCGTACACCTAGCCCGTTTTCATATAAATTGGTAGGAGGGAGAAGGTTTCTTGGAGATACGATGGGACGCCCCTCGTGCCGTCAAGTAATTAATCTATCAGTTCATCACTCGACATGGTCCTACCTAAGCAGACATATTACATCGACGTATACGCGAAACAAATTCGTATCGACAGCAAGCACCTTGCAACGATTCTTATCCCGTAAAATAACCCTTGTAGGTTAGGCCGGTTGAAATCTAGAAGAATGGTTTATCGCCTTAAGGAAACGAGACGTTATCAAATATGGAATTCATGATCGATTCACTCAATCGGCTATACGCATCGTCGCTATACGCGTTGTTGCTGACACGCAAACACTCTATACCACCCAGTTACAAATCCTGGAAAAGATTCATGTACAACGGACAAGAAGGAAAACTATTCCGACCTTATATGTGCACTTTTTAGTATAAAAAACACCTTATTATTATTTTTTTTTGTAGAAAACACCTTATAAGTCATTCTATTAAAAACACACCTTAATCACTTTTCCGCTCAAAAAGAAGTCAAGAATTAACGACGTTGGACTCGTGCGTTTTTGCGCCATTTTGGCTAAAGTTCTTCCGAACGAGTTAGTCTTGTTCTAAGCTCCGTTATGAAGTGTGTTTACATTTCCCTCTGAATAAACCCCAATTTTGCCTTCCCATAATCACACTCTCTCGTCCTACTTATTCTTCGTCCTTCTTTTCCCTCCTTTCTTCATTTTCCCTCTCCCTCCCAAATCAAACGTAAACCGATAATCATACCCACCAAAAATGACCAGACCATTTTGCGCATGATAAAATGCCAATCAATTAATCAAAGCCTTAATCCCATATGAGGAGTCGATTACATGATCAAAAATGATTATCCGAAGTCATCACATAGATTTCCTCCCCACTCTCTACGATCGAAAAACCTCATCTCTTCAAAACCAATTGTTTCATGTCCTTTCTAACTCCTCCACCAAGTCATTTTGTCCCCTCTACCTCGTTTAAAATCTCTCTTGATCCAATCTTCATATTTCCTTTCTTCAAGTTAGTTTTCCGCTTAACTGCTTGCCTGCAACACCAAACTTAATCTGCAAATAACTTCATTTTATTCGATCTCATAAGTTCCCACAGTAGTCCATCATCCGTATCTCGTAACCCCACTTTTGAAATGCTCCTTGGAGGCCCCAACATTAGTCATTAGAGCAATACAGCCAGAATTCACCCAAAGAGGAATCTTCAAGAATAGATCACACAGAAACAAACCATTTCAAAGCCTTATTTTTAACACATCCCATTTTCTTGGTAGCCAGAAAAGCAATATCCCATGGAAATTATTCAGACATTCTATTCCAGAATCAAAATTTTGCGCAACCGCAACAATATAGGCAAAACTTGAACTAAAAGTAACCTTTTAAAATTGCGGAAATTAGGTATTCATGAAAATGGACTGGACATTCTGCGTAAATTTGGTACAGTAGTTGAAATCAAACATGGACTGTGTGTTAATGGTATTAAATAGAAGAAGATTGATGAAATATGAAAACAGACTTGAAATATTCTAGTGTTCAAAGTATGCCTTCCACTAATAGCAGATCCAAACCCGGTTACAGAAGAAAAAACAGTTTTAAGTGAATTTACTCAGAAAGCTTGCGTACACTAAGCAGAGAGAAGGAAAAAAAATAGTCGGAGCTTGTATTTGCACACGCACAGAACACCCCAAAACGCAAACGAGTCAACGCGTTCATCTTAACTTTGTGGCCTGAAAGTGACTAAGGGTCTTTTTTAAATTGACCACACTTAAGTGTTTTGTTAAAAAAAAAAAAAAAAATTTTAAAAAGGTTTTTTCTTTTTTTTTTTACAAAAAAAGTGCACTATAAGGTTTCTTGCCAATTTTTCCCAAAAGTTTAATCTAGAGGATTTAACCTAAGCTAAGTAAATTGTATTATTAAAGTCTTTTTACACGGGGGAATCTTTGATGTAGTGTGTTTGGATGAAAAGGACTTGGCTATGCATGATTTTTTAAAATATTTTGGGTGAATCATGCAACAGAATGGTGGTATTGATTAAGATGTTGCTTAGGCACATCAGAGTGGTTTAAATGGACATCAACCACGAGAATATTATGTGACCAAAGTATAATTCCAAAGTTGAAGRGAAGATTCTATAGGAGTGGCCAGTGATGCTCTATGGTACTGAATGGCCGAAAATGACTTGGTTGGAAAGAGTTAGAACGGATATAAAGCAAATGATTTGAATATGATTGAAGTTTTTTACCATAAGGGATAACTTTTGTTTCATGTAGACATCCCTATTTATGGGATTAAGGCTTTGATTGATTTATTGATGTGCTCAATTCATATGAAATGGTAACCTACAACACCATAACATAGGTAAATCTAGCACACAACGACATTAATATACCAAAACACATAGTATATCAATATGAGAACAATGGCATAAAAGTTGCCTCACGTGGAAATGTTTGTATCCAAATACTGGGGATATTATTGGTGTAGACATTCTTTGCTCTCTTCAGCGTTGCTAGTCACCAAAATGGGACAAGCTTCCTCGTAATTGGGTGAATAATGAAAATTTGTGTTTCAATATTTGCTAGGCTTGCAAATTTGCAATCTATTGTTTCCTGTGCATCATTATATTATCTTTTCCTTGGGTAAAATTGTGATTACCCTTTCTTACATGCTCAACATTGTATAAGTTATATAACACAACAACTTGATACCTTTTGCTCTTGTTATTGGTGACATTCTGACAAGAGTCATCCTTTTACATTCAAATAGTGTCATCACTGTAGATTGCTCTCCTTGTTGGAAGACAAAGATTCTTTGTCCTCAGTTTGTCTGATAAATAGTGTCACAAAGCAAACCTATCTTATTCCTCTTAGTAGCACCATCTGTCACCTGGCCATATCCTATGACATTTGAATGCCTACACTCKRGACTCTTTGTTAATGAAGCTTAATGTAGGTTGTTGAGTTGGTTTTCAGTTGACAGTTTTGTACTATGGACTGACTTTTTTACTTTGTTAATGCCTGAATTGTCTGAAACTTTTGTAGGATAGCAATCCTCGTGTTGTGAAGATTGGTGAGCATTTTGGGTGTCCATGTGGCGGCACTCATGTTTATGATATTTCAGAAATAAGAAAAATGAAGGTAATTTGTTTGAGCTTTTTTGCAAAGATGTGTTTGCCTATTAAGCTATGAGATTAATAAATTATTTTTGTGCAGTGAGATTTGTTTAGATTTGTTTCAGTAATCTCTTGAAAGTTGCTAATGAAATTATCGTGACTATTACATAGATAATAAATATTTATAACAATAGGCATAATTGCCAACAACTACCCGCTTTTTGTTCGTATTTAGAAACAACTATCCGCATTTTATGTTTTTTAAAATAACGACCCACTTTTTATGTTAGGTTTGCGAATCACTACCCATTTTCGAATTTTGGCCAACAATCACCATAACAAACACCACAAACCACCCCAACACGGCAAGCCACTTGTAAAACCACCTAGAAACCACGCAAAGCATCCACTTTGTTGTTGCCCACCTCCGAAACCACCCAACGACCACCAAAACAACCTAACCACCACGAAATCACCCATCTAACCCACCCAAATACGCCTGCGCTCCTTGGTGCACCATTTTTCCGGCTATGTCGTCCATTTTTTGGAATAATTCCTTCATAAAAGTTGTTATATCTCAAAAAATTCATGAAATAGGACAAAGAATCTCATGATTTCGTGTTTACTAGTAGTTATGTCCTCTACACGTTGAAGATCAAAAACCTCAATTGGGTGATTTTCGATGGTTAATGCTTAATGGGGGTGGTGGTCGAATTTGGGGCTTTGGTTTTCATATTTTAGCATCTTGATTTCAGTTTGGGGTGGGTTTTGTGGCAGTAAGTGAGGGTGATTTCTGACGGGTAGAGTTGGGTGGTTTTGAAGGGTTGGAGGTCGTTTCGAAGGAGTTGGGTTCAAATTGGTGGGTTTTCGTGGTGGTTGGTTGTTTTAGTGGTCGATAGGGTGGTTGCTATGTGGTGTTTGTAGGCCAAAATCCAAAAATAGGTAGTGATTTACAAAAAAAAATAAAAACATATAAACAGCTGGGTAGTTGTTTTTAAAAAAATAAATACAGGTAGTGTTTCTTAAAAGAACAAAAATCGGGAGTTGTTTTGACAATTTTGCCTATTAATATTTAAATAGCACCATTACATGGTTCGTGCTTTTTGGCATGCATAATATTCCACATTTATCACTGAATGGCTCTTTGTGCACCATCTAATACTCATATAATATTAACTAATTAACTATTTATGCATTTCCCATTTCTCTATCTTGCCTTTTAGCTTGGTGCAAGCTTGCAACTATTTTAGGAATTGAGTAAGTATGTAGAAATGACTTGAGTAATTATTAAATCTGAGGAATTATAAAAGAATACGTGGTGCATCGATTCAATTAGCTCTCTTAAAATTGATTATAGGTGAAAAAAATAACCATCATTCTCAAATATTATAATGGCTAGTGGTGAAGAATCAAATCAAGGCCTTTGTACTTTGCTCCTTGATAAATTTTTTTTGCCCAAATAGCCATTTTCGTTCGTTGTTTTTGGTTGGGAAATTTTGTACATTACTACTTTACTTACCACATTTTGTAAACTACCACTTTTACTTTGCTAATCTTTTAATCTCACACCAATTAACATTAATCATCATAATTGGAAACTAATTTCCCTCTATTACCTCTTTGTTCTTCTTCTTCCCCAACCTTTTCCCAAATTAGTGTCATTTACACATAATTTTTTCCTCCTTTCTTTCTGTTTCTCCCTCCATAGTTTGCACTCCTCTATCATTTGTTGCTCTCTAACAAAAAGCAATGGGCCACAAATGAATCTCTTCTCAAAGAACAGCTTTGAAAACATCAAATTATCCCTCTTTCGCAATTTTTTTTGGTCATTTGTTGTTAAATTTTGGATATTGAAATTAGGGTTTTCGAAATATCATGATGATTAAAGTCCAAAAGTAGAAAAGGTTTAAGGAAGAAGAGAAGGAACATAGTCATGGGGAAAGAGAAAGAGGGAATCAAAGAGTTAAGGAAATGTGGATCCCAATTAACCTTGATTATAACGATTAATGTTAATGGGTGGAGTTTAAGAAGGTGGTAGTTTTAAAAAATATATAAAAGTTGGTAATTTACAAAATGTGTTGAGAGTGACGATGCAATGTACAATTTTTCTTATTGGTTGGAAGCCAATAACAAGATTTTTTTCTTTTTTTAAAATTTAATGATAAGGGCATGTGCAATAAAAAATTTTAGGTCTTGTCTCTTTAAGAAATGTGAATCATGATTCACAATAACAAAATTTTGGATGACCCAAAATTTCTTCCCAAGATTCATCTGAATCTCGTCGTGCGAAGACGAGATTGAAGACGCAGTAATGGAGTCAGGGCCCCACAGCTAGCTGGGCTTTCTTTATATATAATTTTTTTTTGCTACCCCATATATGAAACGACGTCGTTTCATGGTATTAGGACGTGAAATGTTGTGTTTTTGCACTCAATTCAGCCAAAAAAAAACAACCGACACACTACAGGTGACACGGCCCAATGGGCATGCGACACGTGTTTCTGCAGTTGTGTTTAACCCAAATTAATTCTATCCTATTCTGCTAATTTCTTCCTTATAAAATAATTTAAAAATAAATACACAATACCAAAATTCATAACTTTTCGAGATCATAAATAGACACTCATTTTGTCTATATTTTGACATATTTTTACATTTATCTCTTAACAATTAATCCTTATTTTCAGAAATATATTATTAAAATTGTTAAAATTCTAAAAATTACAAAAAAATATGAAAAATTCCCAAAAATTTCTATATATTTAGTAGTTCCTAAACCTTAGCTTCACTTCAAAAACCAACCAAACTTCATTTTACTTTCTTTACAAACTAGCTTAAAAAAAATGAGTATTAATTCGTTAATTTTGAAAATTATCAATTAATCTGAAATTATCAGTTAATGTGAATTTATCAATTAATCCGAAAATAATCAATTAATTCGATTTAGTAATTACCTAGAAAATTTAAAATAATCCAAAAATAATTAGTTAAACACCGATTAAATAATCCATAATCTTGAGTAAATTATTAACTCTAATTCAATTAAATGTAAAAAAAAACATTAAATTAAATGAAAATGATGAGTTGGATGAGAGAGAAAGTGTTGTGGGGTAAAGTTAAAAAATATGAGAGAGGGATGATGAGATAGATGGCTAGTTACATTTTACCTTTGTTCGTCTCTAATAAGCTGATAACAATTCTTTACAAGTGAGGGTATTTATCAGGATAWATTTATTTTGAGACCCAACTAATTGGGTTATAARTTGAGCTCAAGCTGAGATCTCATTGTCTTGAGCTTCAATTGTATTAAGCTTTTGAGGCTGGAAAATTTTTGAGCTTAGCAAAAAGCCTTCTTAAAGCTTTCAGGAGCTCATTAGCAGTCCTAGTGTTGGGTCAACCTTTCTTTTCGACTAATTGTTAGTTTATTTTGTTTGGTAATTTTTGAACAAAAGAAAATAGCTAAACATGATACTTCYTTTGTTCTCAAATAGTTACATCCAAAGGGTATAACACAAAAATTAAGGAAGAGAGAGAAATAARAGAGTGAACCCCCAAAAGATAGAATATTATATAATGAACAAGACAGAGAATATGTTGATTAAGGAAGAAATGTTAAAAGTAGACCCACATGCAAGTGGGATKTACATTTATTTATTATGTTTATAAGATATAGTTGTAATTTTTAGTATGGACCATTTATCATAAAAAGAAAGAATGTCTGTATTGTGCAACTTCATAAATAGAAAAATGATGCAAGTAAAAAAGAACGGAGGAAATCGAAATAAAAGGTAAAGTTGAGGGGTAATTTGAGGTGCATTTTCCCATTAAGGTGGTGTATAAGGAGTAATAAGATGATTTTGTGATAAGAAAAGTGAGTTAGAGAAAATATTACTCTCTGAATGAGAGCCGGGTAATAGTTATTTAGGGATGGTCGGTGGTGGGTAGCAATTACTCTCAATGTCTCATGGTGAGGGTAATAGTTCTTTACTACCACCCGAACCCCTTCATCATCACCTCTAAATACATATATTTTGTATTATTTGACTTTTATTACCCCTTTGGTTATTATCGTCATTTGAAGCATACCGTTTATACGGACCAAAAGTATCATGAGTTGGAAATGAAATAATGGCTACAACCAAGGTAGGGAGGTTGCATATTACTTTTTTTTTTGGTCTAGTAGAGGCACAAAGGCAAGAATGAGGAATTGATCTCATGATCTCCTAGAATTGGGAGAGAAGCTTTAACCACTTGACTATTTTCCTCACTTCTGAATTGCATAAAATATCATTGTTTAAAAAAGGAAAAACAAAAATCCAAAAATTTGTGGGAATCAAGGATGAGTTTGTTAATGGTAGTTTGTGGCAACAAAAGTTTCTGGATTTGTGCTGACAAAGTTCCAATTTTGTTGACGCAACTTGGAAGGCAAACACTGCATTGAAGCCTCATTGGCTCATTGCTTTGTGTGCTATTTATTGTTTAAGTGAGTTGTTGTAGAAGACTTGGTTAATCTAAACTCTTAATGACTTGTGTTGGGTTACTATTTGCAGGTTCTGAAAATCCGATCCAAAAAGGGCTGACAAGAGTATTTTATGACATCGATGTTTGATCTGGTCGATTTTTTTCTAATAAATTTTCTGGTAGTTGCTTCAAATAATACAAATTGTTTTTTTAGCTGATTTTCTTATCTATTTCAAATCAACATATTTTGGCAAGTTCAGCTTCACTTAAATCAAATCAAACTAGAAAAAAAAAAATCGCAATAATATAATAATAATATGAAGTACTTCGTAGTACTGATTGAAGTTGGATTAGTTCATGTATAAAAGACGTCAGATAAAATTAGAAAAAATCAGACAAAGTGATATAAACTTTATTCTAATTTAATTTCACAGCGTTAAGCAAATGTTGAAAATGACCAGATTGTTAAGTAGTGTATTTAGCTGGTGTAAGGCATTCTCTCCTCCTCTTCGCCTCTTCTCTCTCTAAGTCCAAAATACCAAAAAACCAACGCTTGGTTCCTCTGGGTCGGGCTCGTTGGTGGCGAGTTTGGGCACCACCCACCTAATCACCAGCGAGTCCTCGATCTAACAACTTACCAAAGTTTGGGTTGATTTCAAGTGACGACACGCCTGTGACGGAGCCGGCTTCGTACGAGTTTCTTTGGGTGGAGGCTTCTGTTGTGGTTTCTTCTCCGGGTCAGCGATTACTCCGGTGACTTGGACTCACCCCGTTCTGGCACCCTTCTGGTCTTGTGTTTCAGCAGCCTTCTGATCTTGCTTTGCTTTGTTGCTCTTTCATTTGCGTATTCCGTGTTGTTGTTTTGTTTCTTTGGTGTCGGTCCTCTGTTTTGCGTGGGTCTTAATTAGAGGCAAGACTATCTTCCACGATTTAATTTAGTATCGGTTTCTCTGTTCTGTTACTTTGTGTTGGTGAGTGTATGTTTAGTTTGTTTTTTTTTCTTTTTATTGAGGTGTACTTGTGAAAAGGAGCACCTTTAGTTAGCAATTTGTCGTGTTGTCTTCTTGATGATAGGTACTTTAGAAGTGTACGAATCTTCAAGGGAACTCAAAGATCTCCTCTTTGATGGGAGCAAATTGGAGATTGAAGATGTTAGTTTGTTTAATTTATTCTCTAGTTTAGAGGGTCCTAAGGTTGTCTTAGATCACAGTCAGAGTCTCAAGGATGAAGGAAACTCTTCTTACGAAGAAGGGGATATTGATACTGCGTTAGAAAAGTATAATTTATCAATGGTTTCCTATCCACAGTCATCCTTGAAGAGTTGAAGTTAGAGAGTCTTTTTGCTTAGCTAGTAGTTCGTCTTGAATATGGCTGCTTATCTTCTCCAGATAAATTTAGGCAAGGGACATCAATAGTTCAATTGTCTTAAACCAAAATCTCAAAAATGTCAAAGCCTTTTTCGAAGAGCTACGACATTTATTGGATTAGCCAAATACGACTTAACGGTTGGGACTTAAGAGTAGCTATTGAACTGGAGCCCACAAATCAGGAAAATAATAGAGTAAACTACAAGAGTGTGAATTTTTACTCATTTCAGTTACTTCCAAGCACAAGGAGCAGGTTAAAAAGTTCTTGGAAAGCGTGATTCAGGGAGATTTCTATGGAAAAAAAAAAGAACGGAAAGTGTTGAAGAATGTGCAACCGGAGGAAGAACACAAGTCCAAGTGTGGCCATGAAAAATGTGGCAAAGGATAGAGTGGGGTGAATGTAGCTAGCTCGGTTAATGTTGCGACAACGAGCGATTTTGTGCAAATGAAGGGGAGAGACCAACACTCAGGAGGTACCAATGGATGATATAGAGATGGAAGAACTCGAATAGGTGAAACAACAAGTTTGAAACTAAGCAAGTTTCGTAATCGAAAGAACCGAAGTTCTAGACTTTCTCATCACTAAGGAGGATTATGGTAATTATCCAAAGGAGATCTATCAACTTTTCAATCCAACGTCAAGAAATGTTACGAGCATCAAATTAGGGAACTCCCAAAGAAGCTCCCAAATCTGGCTGGTGGAGTCTCAAGAGGATCTTGTACCATTAACTCCTTCCTTAGACAGCCACACTTCAACAAGTGTAGGAAAACTCTCGAATGGAAACCGCTCCACATGATGAGGGCAAGACGATCCATCATCCTACAATGACCTCACAACCACATTTTTGCATTAATCCCATAGCCATCTTAATAAGAGCTCAATGTGCTCCCAACCTTGTGCTACGGAGAAATCGTGCATTTCCCTTTTAAAACTTATTACGGGTAACCGTAGTCGATCAAGGAGGACACAAACTCAAGCTCCGCTCAAGTGCACCATACAGCCTCGAAACCCCATTTATAGGAAACCATCATCTCTTCTAACCTTATTTTCCTTGTTTGTCGACAGAATCCATCTAGACTCGAGTTCTAACCAAATCGATTATTCTCCTAGTGAAACTATGAACCTCCAAAACAATTGCGGTGGAACCAAGAGAAAAGYAAGCCATATTCAAAGTCTAGATCTTCTCCATCTCCCAAATAAATTTGTGTTTTTAATGTTTGGKGATTGTAATAGTTATCCTAGCTATGTTTGTAATGTGACTTTGGCTGATTATAAAAATTTGGCTAGGACCTTAGCTACATGCTGATCTCTTAGCTTTTCCCCTTTGTAAAAAAAAAAGTATTTAGCTGCGTAAACACATGTATACGAAGTTAAACTATACACATACAAATATAGTTGATCAAACAATATTTTCTAATTTATTCTYAGGTTGACTTTGATCATTATTTGTTGCCTATTTTTATGTGTAACCAATATTAGTATTTCAAAAATCAATTGGTCTATGACAATTTTACATTAATATTTATTATATTAATATTTCAAAGCAGATATCTTGTACTCCCCGTTACGTTTTATTGACAACACTTGAATATTTTATCTCTCTCAAATAATTTTAAGTGTTGTCAATAACATGTAACAGACGGAGTTGTTGAGGCGATTTTGCACTTCACCAACAAGTCAACCGCCCAATGTTGTTTTTGGTTCGGTAGGGGGCTGCCCCTTTGGTTGCTGATTATATTGATAACCCGCTAACATAAAAATGGCTCCTAAGGTCGTAGAAGAAGTCAAGAGCGTGTGGATGCAAGGAAAAAAAATTGTTGTGAAACAAAAATGAAGCTTAAAACAAACAGAAATGAAGAGAAACGAAAGTCATCCATTTATAAAGTAGGGATAGAGTCAGACTACAACAGCATAACAGGGAATGATGATTACCTCCATGTTTATAGAATTGCGATAACAACGAACATGCTACTGATCCATAATAGGATGAACTATGYTACGCCAAACTACGCTATGCTAAGCTAAACTATACTTGGCTACTAAGCCAAATACGGCTAAGGAAAGTTAAATGCTAAGAAAGATAGATGCTTGTTTGATTGTGTGTTTGTTCGTCCTTTCTTTTGCTCCGACTTCATGGGTGATTAACACTAGTTATTCCTTTGACGGTTTCTTGGCGCTCTTTCCTTAATATTTGAATCTCTGTGTTTTCCCTCCGAGCCTCCTCTRTCGCTTGATAATTCATGGGCATTCTTCTGTGGGGACATTTCCAAGTGGGCCACTTCTACCATAATTTCTTCTAGTGCTAATGTTCTATCGATGGACTGAATCATTTAAGAAGCGCCGAGTATCGCGAGTCTCCTTTGATCGGTATCCTTGCTGTTTGTCGCCGGTTAGACATCATTAGTCAAACTCTTGTTTAATTTATCATTCTGTCGGTCAACGAATCATACGAGTATTTTTAATCAGTAAGAAATTGTCTCCTTAATTTGCAGGGCGATATCACTTGAGTCCATGCGAATTAAAATCTCAAAACATCGCCAGAGGACTTGTGATTTTTCATCATAGAGCTTTTGTTATAGCTATGACCTTATAATTTTTTAACAATTATAATTTTTGTGGTCACTTCTATGTTTGCAATATAATGAATTTGAAGTGGTTATTTGGGTAGAATAGTACACAATTAATCAGACAACGACTTCCAAGAATTACATTTACCTTGTTGGAAATTACTTGGAAGCCAAAGTAATAAATTGTCGCACTATCCATGTAAAACCATCATTACCAAATCGTCATTTAGTGTATGACGCCGGCATTATCATTGTCATATTTTATCATCACTGAAGTACTGCTGACATTTAAGCTATAAATAAATTGTAATATAACTTAGTGAATAAAAAGACTTATTTAGCAAATATTTCCATTAAAATTAAAATTTAAATTTTAAGGATTACAGTAACATTGCATAGGCAATATTTTTTGTTACAAAGTCTGAAATTAATTTACTATCAATTAGTACATCATTTAACATTAGAGGTTTAAGACTATGACCATGTTAGAATCATGTTTTGGACTAATTTTATTTCTTATAAGTGTAAAGATGGAGCAAAATTAATCGTTGACCAATCTCGTAGTTGTCAGAATCGGTTTCATCCTCATCAATCACTTTGATCACAAGCAACTTGTCCTTCTATTACCTCGCAAGGACAAATCCATAGACGGTGATAATGGAATTGATGATGATGATGATACATGCTAGAACTGGCGCTTGTGAGTTGACGCCGGTTCGGCTTTAGATCTTTGCAAAGCACTTCACTTAGCCTTCCTTTCTTCCCTTCCATCATTGTCCCTCTCTCGCATCTCGATTTCAAGCTGGAATTCCATCTCTTTCTCCTTCTCCTTTTCCTTCTCCCTTTCTACCTTTGGAATGCTACTTCAATTTGGCACGTTTTCTTTCTCTTTTGTAAGGGTGGTCAGAGTTCCCTGCCTTAAGTACTTGACCACTTGAATTCAAAGAGACAGTGCTTTTCTTTTCCTATCCGTGTACTTCACTCTGCATCACCATCACAGAGCTCGACGGGCGATCTCATGGTTGAATCGAGTTGAAGCCCTACTTGCAGTCGAGCCTTGTCGAGCACCACTTTTTGAAACTCCATTTAGTGTCTGCATATTAGGCGCATTTCTCCAGGGAAAGAAAGAGATTGACAAGGATATCTTATGAGAGAGAAGAGAGTGAAACTTAGGAGGAGTGAGAATGCGTAAATATGACTGGTATATATTTATAGGCAAGTGGATGATCCAGTAACTTTCGATAATACTCTACTCTCTTGGTGTCTCTTGACCTTTTATCTTCCATGAAAGCTTTCAAATTTCTTTAATTCCCAGCGTGTAAATCCGTGAGAGAGCTTTGGAACTTCTTTAAATCAAAGAGATCATCATCACATCATCTGTCTCCGATCCATGTATCATTCTGTCATAGTAATTTAAGTTACATGGAATTTTTCTAATGTAACCAATTATTATTGCAAGTTCTCTAGATCGGGATGTCCTCGATCGAGTTTGGGGCTTTCCCAAATTTTGTGGTATCTTGCTTAGAAATGCCATTTAGCGCTCTTTGGAAACATGCATCCAGTCTAACTCCTGTAAGAGAGATTATGCATTTCAAAAGTCTTACTTTAGCACATTTGAAAGGCCGCCTCCCATTTGGATGACCGTTTTCCAAAAGATGAGGTCTTTTATAAGTTATGTTTGGAAACTTCATCTTCCATACTAAATTCTCCTTCTAAGAAAAATCTTACGCTTGAGACTTTCTTATTATACTGTGCTTAGCTACTTGCTTCTTTTGGGCTTTAATACTTTCCAAGCACGGCCAAACGTTCTTCTTATCCTAAATTCGAACCTAGGTTAGTTTAAAGGTTCTTGGACTTGACTTGATTCTAAAGTCGAATCTAGGTCTATTTAAAGGTTCTTGGACTTAACTTGATCTTGAAATTGAATTTGGACTTGAATTTTGAATTTGAGAATACCTAATTGGACCTACATTAGTTTTGGGCCACTTAGGGTATGGATTTGAAATGTGTAAGGCCGAACCTAACTCAATCTTAAGGTTCTGGGCCTATGCTTGAATYAGAAATTGAAATAGAAAGGGCCTAGTTCAGTTTTAAAGTTCTTAAATTTGGGCTTGACTTGGTATGGGCTTAGGTTATTCTTAAGTCGGTTTTGAAGCGCCTAGATTTAAGAGTTGGACTCAAATGGGGCGTATGAATTAAACCAGACCGTGAATTGGATTTGAGACATTGAATAGTCTTGGACTATGTTTTGGACTAGTAGCCTTGAATAGAATCATGAGCTGATGGTCACAAATACAAGCACATTGATAGAAACACAAGTCAAATTTATTCATTTAAGGTCAGAATCTAAGTGAGCTATAAGTCGGCTTGGTTAGGTCGAAGAAGGTATCATGCCTAAAAGTAGATCTTGATCCAAATTTCACCACTAGCATTAGCGATGTATGGCCAAGATACCCCTTATGTATACTCGTCCAGTAACACGTGCACATGCGACATGAACGAGATAGGACTTGTCTTAGTTTAGTTTGCTTCTACAACTACAAACAAATTAAACATCTACAACTACAAACAATTACAAAGAAACAACAATAATCAACAACTTAGAGCAAATTAAACATCTACAACTACAAACAAGTACCAGCAATTAACTTAAGAACAAAGTAAATACGACTTGCCTTAGTATATACGGTATTTTCTTCTTGATTTAGTTTAGTTTGCTCAATTGTAATTCAAGTTTGTAGTTTATCACTTGAGTTCAAGTAGTTTCAATCCTTCAAGACTTATTTCTCCATTTTTATGCAATTTGAAGTTTCATAGTAACTTTCTTTCTCCTCTACTTACTTTGTTCTTAGTTAATTGCTGGTACTTGTATGTAGTTGTAGATATTTGAGTTGCTCTAAATTGTTGATCATTGTTGTTTTTTGCTTTGATTTCATTCATGTTGAACTTTAAATTGTTGTTTGTTGTACTTTTCATGAATTGTGAGTAGTTTAAATTCTAGGGTTAGAGGTGATGGATTTCTAACTTGAAATTTGGGGGTTTTCTCATAATTGATATTTAAATTTAGCTTTTGGTTGGATAATGTTGGTGTTGATTGAGCTTAGAGATTAGCATAAAGCTAAAGTTGATTTCTTTGCACTTTCATAGTATAATTAATTTGTCTATGAGTGGATTATAACTTATTTTCCTTACCCAATGYTATTAGTGAGACTATGACCAAGAGATTGGGTGGTTTGAACTAAGAATCAACTTTTTAGTAACTCCTTATGCTTATGGTGGTGATTGAAAGGGTGATAAGATCCATCCGAGAGGAGATGTTGTCATTATTTTGAGCATCCATGCTTGAGTCCATCCGAGAGGGGATTT
>SNQN01006057.1:18405-36086 GCA_008642245.1 Bassia scoparia | reverse complement strand
TATGAAGGAAAGGTCGGCCTAAGATGATAGGAATGTGAACATCTTCTTCCATATTAAGAATAACAAAGTCGACAGGAATATAAAATCGACCCACTCACACAGGAACATCCTCTAAAATACCCAAAGGGTGCTTTAGAGAACCTTCAGCCGTTTCAAGGGTAAGACTAGTGCACTTAAGATCTCTCATATTCAACTTTTTACATACCGACAAAGGCATAACACTAACACATAATGCTTTGTAGATATGCACAGTTCCAATGTCACATGGAATAGAAAAAKTCCCAGGATCCCTCYACTTTGGTGGAGACTTATTTTGTAAAATAACACTACATTATTCAGAAAAACCAAAAGTCTCCATCGATTTCAATTTCCTCTTCTCAGTTAATATGTCTTTCGAAATTTTAGCATCTGAAGGAATTTGACTAATTAACTCAGTAGAAGGAACAGTTACCTGAAGGTTCTTCTCCACATCGAGAGACTTGTTGAGTTGTTGATCCTACTTCTTCTTTGCAACTCTAGAGGGAAAAGGTAGTCGAATAGGTGGCACCACAATAGGAGGCGCTTTCCATACCTCCTCCTCCTTTTTAGCTTCTTCTTCAACAACCTCCTTATGCATAGGTGGGCCTACGTAACTACTGTCGTTGCGAACGATGATCTCATAAACACTATCCTTCGATTGCTGTGGTTATGAAGGAAGGGCGCCCTGCAGTCGCTGTGCATTAGATGCAACCAATTGTGCCATCTGCATATCCAACTGTTATTGTGAGTGACTAAAGATTGAATATCTCGTTGAACTTGCGTTTGGAACTGCATCATAGAAGCCTGCTGAATCCTTCTACATTTGAATCATCATCCTTTTCAACTCGGCTATGGTTGGATCAGTGACTGGAGCTTGTGGTGGCTGCGGCTGATTGTACTGTTGCTTCTGATSTGGAGGCTGATAGTGAGGCTTATACTGTTGTTGCTGCTGATGAGGTTGTTGTGAGACTAATGGAGGATTRAACACATTGGTACTCTTGTATGAAAAATATGGGTGGTTTCTTGTGCCTTCGTTGTAAGTGTTGGAGTACGATTTATTAGCACGATTTTGAAATGCGAGTACCTACTCCATCGGAGATTGACACACATAAGCTAGATGTCCCATTGCCCCATAATTATCACAATACGTCTCACTCGGCCCTGAAATGGCTGCAACTGAAGCTGGCTGACTGGTTTGAGCCATGTGAATACTATCTAGCTTTTGATTAATGGCTGAAATCTAGGWAGCCAATAGAGTAATCTGATCAACCTTATGCTTGCCACTCTTCTTCATCAAACCTCGAGGATTGCCATTTTGAGCATTATGATTGGCCATCTCCTCAATCAACTTCCATCTAGCATTAACTGTTTGATTCATGAACCTCCCATTTGCTGCTGAATCGAGAATAATACGAGATTCACTGTTCAAACCGTTATAGGAGTCTCGACTAAGAGCCACTTTTTAAACCTAAGATGAGGACACATTCGATGTAATTCCTTGTATCGCTCCTGAAGGTTCTGAAATACTCAAGAGGGGGGGGGGGAATTGAGTATGATCGACKATGACCAATTTTTCTTTTTGCTTTTGACCTTATAATGAGYAGCCAWTTGGGCTGGTTCTTATACGCAGCGGAATGTAAATAAAGCAGTAAAGAACACACAGTATTTAACGAGGTTCACCCAACTCTGGGCTACGTCCTCCTACCCTAAGCTCTTTTATTAATCAACTCTCGAAAAAAAAAAATTGCTCACTCTTGACTGTTTCCCTACCGGGAAACCAGTAACCCCACACTCAACTCTGAATGTCGCACTGACTCACACTCATAATTTCCAACTTTGTGTTTGAACTCACAAACACTACCCAGCCTTTCCAAACCCTCTATTGATCGCCTACAAGAACAAATTTCTCTCTTATAAATTACTTCTTCAAAAGCTAAGTATAGAGAATTTGTATCTTCAATGTATGCCGTGTATGACTCGATGGTTATGAACTTATTGCTTTTGTTGATTTCTCTCAAAAATTTTCTCTTTTTAATCCGGTGAAAGTTGTGAATATCAAGTATAGACGTATATTAATGCATATAACTTAACCCTAGTTTCCATAAATTCGTATTTTCCAAACAAGCAATATTATTTTATGGAAGTATTATCTTGTTCAGTTTTATCCTCAAGATTTACGAACAACGATAGATACTTCCCAAGTTTTAACGTAAATATACTAATATCCCATTCTAAATTCCACTGCAAATAATCTTTCAAAATATCCTTTGAAAATTCTAGAAAACCCTTTTCAAAAACCCACCAATATTCCATTCAGAACTCAGCTGGTTCCCCAGCTAGTCTTTGAGTGTCGTTAGAATTCTTTCCAAGCTTTGTACCAGATTATCCACACATACTCAAAACACTAAAAGCATTAGTTTATTCCATTTAATCAGACTACAGAGCATATTACATGAAAATCCTTAATTTAAAACTCTAAATTTCAATTCTTCGAATCTTCATGCAATCTTCAGACTAATCTTTCCTTCAATACTTCAAATCTTTGGAACCAAGTTCTCTTCTTCGAATATCTTCAAAGGATTCAACTCATATTCTTGGACATTCTATTACTGCACATTATAACAATGTTAACATGCAATAAAAGAATCATATGACTGTTCTTCAGAATAATCAGTCAAGAAACAGCTCTACTGTTCATGCACCAGTGAATGAGCTACTTATGTAATCAAGCTGTTCCCTGTAATAACACAATGTAGTTTCAAACACTCTCATTAAAAATTAAACTTGTCTTGGAAACAAGTATCACTAAACTAGCTTCCCAGAAAACAACTACATTCCATACGTTTAATCATCCTTTCCTGCTAATGGTTTCATCATTCAAAACTTCAAGAACCTCAACAACCCCATGCCTCATATAGATTCTCGACATCCCTTGTGTTAAGTTAGTATTTTACTACTCATTTGTCAGTCTTCTTCAGGGGATAGTTCTTCTTTAGAAAGCAAGAAAATTGAATCCCATGTTGTAAGTATCAGGAACAAGACTGTTCAACCACAATCCGCCCTACCCGTAGTGAAAAAGAAGGAATAACATACATCGAAGTTGGTCCGACTCAACACCAGCATGCTGACACATACCACAATATTCCAGGAAATTAGAGATATGCAAGTTAGGATCCTCAGTCGCAGTCCCTCCAAAAATAATTGCGCTTGATCAATTCAACAACGCAGCTTAAGCTCAAAGGGCTGCCGCTAGAAGTAGCATGCCGAGACCCGCTGTACAATTCTTTCGACTAAGCTGAAGTAGTCCATAAGAGAGAGTTCTGCTTGGCGCCATCTCTTCAGGTTCAGAATCAGAATGACTACTTCGTTGCACATTGAATGTGACCCTCCTCCCTAAATCAGTTTCGTATAAGGATTAGAACTGCAAGAGGGGGAAAAATATGAATATCCAATCGCCAGCAACAATTCTTTCCCATAGGTAATACTCGCTCCACCTCGGATCGTATGGAATCAAATCCCCAAGTCAGAAAGACCTGCGCATAAACTAGGATAACTGCAACGATCGTAAGTATTGTCCGGAAGAACAACGAATCGTTCATCAAGACAAAAAGGAAAAGAAAATAGTTCAGACTCAAACAACTTAATCAATAAATAAACCGCTTCCCCGGAAACAACGCCAAAATTTACAGCTTGTCACGTACTAATAAAAATAACCTATCAGACTAACTATGCAAACTAGTGGTAACCGGATGAATCCATGAAGAGCAACGATCATTGATTAATTGAATTAAAACATCCTAAACTAATAAAAAGATCTTTGATTAGTTTGTATTATAAGACTAAAAGAATATGAGCGATAATGGAGATTAAACAAATTGCTAAAGAATCCAAGCTATGGTCACTATATAGGATATTAGCAGCATTCACCATCACCAATTCATAACAAGGCACAATCAAATTAGGGTCAAAGTTCTCTCAAATCAATATGAACCATAAAACTACTCCTAACCTACTCGACCTAGATAGTCTTCTACATATTGACATTGATCTTGTGCTAAGTCTCAATCGCTAGATTTAGAGACTCGTGACTAATCAAAATTAAAGCAATGAAGGCGGGTCCTACGAAATTGATTAACATGAAGAACAATCTAATAGGAATTTGATTAATTGCCAAGTCAAGAATTGAATCAACCCAAATACATGCCAATCATATTGCTATAGATCCCCAATCGCCCTAGAAATTAAACTACTCACTCATATTGAAATTAAGCATAATAATGGCTATTGGGGAAAACATGATTAAAAACATAAGCAAATTAAAATCAATAATAAAATAGATCAAAGGATGAATCATTACCAAAGGCGCAAAGTGAATTGAGGAATGATTGGCGAATTTTATTGAATTCCCCAATTCTATCACAAACTAGGGTTCTTGAGAGAATACGTAAAACTCAAACTAAAAATATTRTGATGGAATGAAAAAACGATAATTACAAATTAGGATTACTCCCCTCTTACACTTCTGATTTTCTCAATTAAATGAGCCGCTAAAAAGTCTATCATATCCTTCAATAATTAAACGCGATAGATTCACTAGGCTATCTTCCATGGGCCATAACTCGAGCTCTGGTGGTCCAAATCTGGCGTGTGACCTATCGAATCGAGGCTTGCGAAGTCTAGTTTCCAATGCAACTAGATCACACCAATCCAATATAAGAAACGTGACTTATGATTAAAAGAGTGAGCATATGTCCGTAGCTCCATTCCTAGCTCCTCCCTACTCCTCTCAAAGCTCCGTATGTAGTGCTTGCAAATGAGTCCAAAATCACTCCAAATCAATGAAAGGAACCTAAAACTCATTCAAACACTAAACAAACATATTAGTAGCAAGGAGGGGCTTAAAAAGGCAAAACACCATACAAAATAGCAAGTGAATGGGGAGAAAAACCATACATTACTACAATACATCACTTTGATTTTGCTAGAATAGAATTCTTGCTTATTGCATAGAGTGAGTATGTTTGGAGTTGTGTGAATTATACTCGAAAACAACAATTAGAGGATGTCTCCAGCGTACTCCTTCTGGGAGCTGTAGAACCTGGTTTAAGCCTTGCCTAGTCATAATGCAAGGSGAAGGACTCCATAGTCTGGTCGTGCACCAAAGGTCATATATTAGGGGACATGGGTTGCTAGATACGCCGCCCCCCCGCCCCCTCCGCCGTATCTAGCAACCTCTACTCGGTCATTCTGAGTCCATTGTCGAAAACACAACAACAAACATATTTCCATTTTAAACCCTAAGCATGCAAGATTACTAGACGGGTTGGTTAACAAAAATACATTCAAATWAAGTTGGACAAATAGTTGCTGTGATATGTGCGATTAATTCCATATTCTAGGAGCCTAATGCCGGTTGTTCATAATTATCTTATTAGACGTGAGAACATGAAATTAAGKCTGTCTTGTTTAACGCATAATAGTGGTAACAACAAGCTTGCYAGCACTCGTGCGTAAAAGAAAGGTTATGCCTAAAGTTACTTTTAGTTATTTTGTCAATTTTACATGCAAATTACATGAAAAGTCAAATTTCTAAAATCAGGCATGCAAAAGGGGGTTAGAATGGAGACTTTGGCCTCAAATCTACCTTGCAACATAATGTCGTAGACCAAGGARGGAGCTTCGGACCCTTGAGAGCCTTTGACAAACTTGTAAAACCCTTCACCGAACCTTGTTTGAAGTGTGTTTAATTGTGTTTATGATTGTATTTGGGAGAGTATTAGAGAGGAAATACGAGAAATGACATAAGTGTATGGGATACGTGAATGTTGGAAAATGAAGGCCGAGGTAGGCAACATGTGAGGGGCAAAAGACTTGGGCGTAATTACACCCAAGGCTCTTGCCTTTTTTTTGCGTTATTTCCTTGCATTTTTTTTATCTTATGCGTATAATATAAAATCATATAAAAATATTATACGATGCAACAATGTCGACACTCATTCTCAAGAAGCTAGGGGATGAATGTGGACATGCTTGGGAAACAATCCACGACCCGGAAGCTTCCGAAATGCTCCGTTTCATTCGATTGCGCGTCTTTGCTTAGAAAGTTTTTAACTATTTTTCCACAAGTCAAAAAATTATGAAAAAATATACCAAAATTCATTGTAAATTTTAGTATATATATTATGTCGAAATTTCTTGATTTTTGGAATTGCTTTGATAATTTCAAAAATTGTTTTAAAATTAATTAAATTGTTGGAAATTCCAAAATTTGCTAAAAACGCTTAGGAACAATCAGAAATATTACGAAAAATTCTAGAAAAATTTCTAAAAATAAGTTAAAATTATTTTGAAATTAGAAATCAGTCGAGCAAACGTTAACGTGTGCGAAAAGCGTAAAATAGAGACATGTGTAGACTAGTCGATGGTCGTGGACTAATCTCCTTGGGTGTTTAGTTTTGGTTTTGGAACGAGTGTTATTCTGTGGTAGTGGCTCGTGTATTGACGGTGAAATATGGGTGGTCAGCTGAAGGATGCTAAATGATATGTGTTTTTTGGTTTCGCATGTCTGTGGGGTTGTGTAGAGCTGACGGGATGGATGTAGGATTACATCAATTCGTAATGGTGTTGTGTTAGGGCGTTACTACTCTTTCTTGCTCTATTTGGTCCTTAGATATGATATTGCTTCAGGATGGATTCATGTGTCGCTTCTAGGACACAAAGTCAAACAAATATCCCTCCAGTGGCCTTATCTTCCACAGCTGTTGTAGTGAGGTCAGAGCTTTACGTAATCTAGCCATGCATTTCGATGATCTGTCTGCATGCGTGAATCGTCCAAGAATAACTGATTGGATAAGCGTAGATAGCATAAGTAGTGAAACGTATTTTGAAGTTTTGAAGTGTTGAATGTTTGAAGTGAAATCACGTAGTTAGCCAATCTATCGATGATGAGCCAGAGAGTATGGATAATCGTGATGTAGTCTTATATGAGCTGCATAGAAAGTGGCTGCTATTAGCAAACACATCAAGAAAACCAATATATGCACATAGATGAGGTGATCATTCTAGAACATCGAGTTATAGTTGGTATGGTAGTTGAGAGTGAATTATAGTGCGCAGGTTGATGTACAAGTGGACTGTTGCTAGTGGATCGTTCGTAAATTCAAGTGTTCTTTGTATAAGTACAAGTGAATGACATCAAGATGCCATATGACTAGAATGTACTCCTAACAAAACTCTTGTGATAGCACGACAGAGTCTACAGATATAATTCACGAGACCAGATAAATGAGTTCGTTGTTAGGTAGTTTTTGTTTGTTTTTTATGGAGTCTCCTTTAAGTCTATGAGTTAGCAACAATGTCTTGGAAGCTATAATTATGGTACTTATCTGAAGTGGTAGATATAAATCCTCTCAATTGCTATTTTTTCGGAATATGATTTGTTTATTCTCTTGTATAGATGATAGTGCTGTTGTGATGTATGTGTGTGTGTTGGGTGTGATGTGTGTAGTAGGTTCGTGTGTGTGTGTGTGTGTAGGTTGTAAGTTGGTGTGTGTGTGTGTCGCTTGTGTTGTGTGTTTGTGGGTGGTTAGCTGTGTGTGTTGATGTGTGTGTGTGTGTGAGATGATCGTAAGTTTGTAGATGTCTGGGTGTGTTTTTGTTGTAGTGTAGATTGTGTTGTTTGTGAATGGATTGTGTAGATTGTAATGCTTTTCGTTGCTTTGGGGCTGTCCAGGTTAAGTCGTGTTTGTGCTCGATAGCACCTTTTGTTGGTGAGTGGTGATCAGGCTCTATCAATTGATTACTTCAATGTTTGTGAGGTAGTTGCGCTCTAAGGAAGGTTTGAAACATTCGTGTTGTGAGAAATTGCTCATTTGTTATTTAATAGGGTGATATGGTTGGATTATCAGCAAGGGAACAACTAGATCTGTTACTCAGTTGTATATGTCTCCGCCGAATGGAATATTAAATTATTTTTCGAGAAGATTACTCATAAGGATATTTTCATTTTTTGGATAAGAAATTTATCTATGTTTCTAGTTAATTCTGGCTTGATGATCATTTGAAACATATCTTTAATCATGCCTAAATTAATTGTTGGTTGAGAAATTTTAGGCAATAGTAATCACTGTCAATTTTGCTTCAAATTATGAAATCAGTTCTGTTGCTCGTTTAAATACCCAATTTGATTGTTCTTTGCCCCTTGCTTCCTTTTGCTAAGAATCAATATTTTTATGATTAATGTCCCTAACTAATACAATGTCCTAAATTATAAAATTTGAAAAATGTCTAATATTTGTATTATGTATTATTGTTTAAATTATATATTGTCTAAATTTATGTAATGATAAGTTAATTGTCTTTATAATCGTATGTATATGTTCTAATATATTTGATTAGCGTCTAGTGGGTCCTTAAATCGCTTAAAAATTGTCTAGATTGTATAGCTGAAAAATGTCCTAAAAGTCACAAAATTGCTTTAATCGTAACTGTCCATAAAATTTATGTACGCATAATGGTCTTATCACAATTAATGTCCTGATAGAGTAAAATGGTAGTGTTCTCACTATTCAGGTATATATATATATATTTATGTTAATATAGTATAGTATATTTAGGATATTTATATAGTAATATAGGTATATATTATATATATTACTATTTTTTAATATATAGTATAATATATTATATGAATACTTATTGGATCAATGTACTGTGAAACTATGATATGCCTTAGGTGAACTAAAAACTTTGGAATCTTGACACGTAGGATTGGAGATAGGTCGGTCACGATTTAATAATAGTATAATTGTACTTGTATTTATTTTGGAGGTCATTGAAGGTTTATTTAGGCGTACATATGTACTGTCATTTTATCATATATGTTAGCTTTGAAAGTACTTGTTGTACCCCCTTATACTGTTCGTATGTTATCTTCCTTAAATATATTGTGTGTAATATGTATCACGTTCATTTGTTGGGTTGTGCACGTTTGATCATTATAGTAACATGGTGGTTTTCACCTGGATCACTGACAGTTATAATTATTGATATATTAATAGTATTATTATTATTTTAGTTATATATAGTTATTAGTATATTATCTATATAATATATTATGATATTTATATGTATATATATTATCTACATATATATAGATACTTACGTTATTGTATTATACTATATATAGTAATATATATATATATTATTAATAGCTAGTATTATATATTATTAACTATGTAGTATTTATTACTATATATGATCATTGTGAAAAACAAAATTCCTGTAGGTGAAACTAAAAACTTATTAATTCTTGACCTGTAGGATTTCTAGGA
Organism: Bassia scoparia; assembly: GCA_008642245.1. Taxonomy (NCBI): domain Eukaryota; kingdom Viridiplantae; phylum Streptophyta; class Magnoliopsida; order Caryophyllales; family Amaranthaceae; genus Bassia; species Bassia scoparia. The sequence goes on along the minus strand of SNQN01006057.1, from coordinate 26,736 downwards.
TGGAACGTAACCTGATTATCTAATTGCTGAATTGTTGTATTTACTTGTAATTATTAAGTCTGGGGTACATTGAATGGTGTAGAGGGGGTATCGTCGTGTACTGATTTCATTACAAGTAGCTTGAAATTGTGACGTTGTGAGTACCCGCCTTTGTATGGTTGTTTTTTTTTATTTTTTTTTTTTTTTTTTTGATTGGGTTTTTTTTTTTTTTTTTTTTTTTTGTTGTTTTTTGTTATGTTTTTTTTAATTTGATTGTTTTCTCTTTTTTTTTTTTGTTTGCTTGTTAGTACCCCTGTAAAATGTAAAATGAATCAATCTATTTTATTTTTGTTTCACGTTTTGCCATATAACATGTGAGTGTTGTCTGGCATTGGATATCCTAGACTCGTACTTCTTCTCTCGTTCTCCTATTATTGTATTATATGTCGATTATAATATATTTATTTTTAGTATAATGTATTATAGAGATATTATAGAGAGTATGTAGAAGAGAGAGAGAGAGTAGCGAAGAGAGTCCCGATTCACTCAAAAATTCTTGTTGGTGTAAACTAATTACTTTTCATTCTAGCCGTCATGATCAGAATCACAGCTTAAGATTAGTTCAATTCTAATTTGACATTTTATTGTTAATATTGGCAATCATACAGATAAGCCTATCGCTCACTAACGGCCTTCTTCTCTACTCATTTCTTCTCCTTGGCTTTTCTTTTCACTGTTTTCTCCTCTCCTCCATCAATTTTCATCTTTTTTTCCTTGAATCAATCTCTTTACCATTACGCTTGCAATGCTTAAAGAATTCACGTTCACATCAGGAATAGATTTTTTTAAAAATATTTTAATTAATAGGCCGAATGAAATTTGTTGATGTATGTGAATGAGGTGTGTTTCTTCTGATGTTTCAAAGTCGACATGTGCCTCTTATCTTACTTTGCGATTAATATCTTAGATTGTTGAATTGGTATGTGCATGATCTTGTGGTGGTGAGGTTTGATTGTTCATATTAATTGCACATTATGATTTTAGGTTATATTGTATATTTACATGATTTATGGAAAGCAGTGTAATAGATGCATTGTAACTTCAGTGGCGGACCTAGCCATGTCCCTGGGTGGGTGTTTCAGTGCCCACCAGTCGTCCTCAAATCTTTTGTTTTATGAAAATTCTAATTAAGAGTACAATTAGCGTACTGTTGGGAGAATATCGCGCGGTCCTGCAACGGACTTATTTTGAGAGGTGTAGTTTTTTGTAGTGCTTAGCACTCAATCGGTGCTGGCTATTGATGAGTGTGTGTATAGAAAAGCTGATTACTCTTCTTTTTATAGCGCTATCGTGACGATTTATTCTTGTGACGTCCCACTGGCTCTTCTGCCTGAATACGTTGTGTACTCTATTGTGGCTCTCGAGTGATTCTCGGTTTGTTTTCTTCAAAGTTACAGTCGGCGCTGGGTGTGGTCCAACTTGGGGGCCAATGCCCATTGTTGTTGGTTTGTTTCAGGCATTGAGAGATGGTCTTCTACTTTGATTGTGCTCCAATGTTGCGTTCAGGGATCTCTCATATTCACTTAGTCCTTCTCGAATGTGATCTTTTCTCATTGCATGGTTTTCTTTATCACGTGTTACTCAGACGTTGTGATACATCTTTTTAGCTCATTCATATTTATTATGTAAATTCTTGCAGTGAGAGATCCTACTTCGTATTATTACTTGAAGTTGAGGAAGTTACGTCTGTCATCTGTTCCATATGAAATAGTTCCATGTAGTCTATATCGCCACTATATGATTAAGTTCTAAATTCGATCTCGTCCTATACTAGTATGTTCACGTTTTCCCTCTCTTAAGTCCGTCTTCAAGAAATTTGACCACTCTTGGCACTTGGTTACTTAAGGATTAGATACTCTATTGTATTTGCAGTTCTTTTCTGTATCTATTGACAAAGTTAACTCTCATACTTGACGATTAGATTCTCTTTAGTTTGAATTCATCATAGATACATCTTCTAAATCTAATTGTCTATAGATACTAGGACTTTAGTACTGTGATCTTATCAATTTCAATTGCATATATATATCAAAGTCAATTTACGAATAACGATGAATCCTTATCAACTTGAGTCAGATGCATAAGTTAACAATGTTAAGTCTAACTTTACATATTATGAATGTGACTCTATATTGCGAGCAGTACTCATATTGGACTTGAGATTCTCTTAAATCAGATAAGTTGATTCTAAGGCTCATTTTTTATTACATAAATATTCATGTCTTTCAGATTATCAAGAACCTATGTACTAAGGTCATTATAAAACTGTTCTAGTACATACTAGTACCTAAGACAGATCACTCTTCAGATATATGCAGTTGTTAGTATTTGGAGAATCGTACGTTGATTGTTGATATATTTCTACTTTCAATTAATTCTATGATATGCTAGGCTCGTATATCATTAAGTCAATCAGTGGGTTGTTTAAGGAATCATACGCTAGAAATTGATAATTGTACTTTACAGTATACATTGTTATATGATTATTCAGAAATTCCGTACATGTTATCATGTTTGGTAGTCATTTTTGTGATAATCAAATGTCTATGAATCATGTCTAAATCCCTAGACAAGACACTTTCAAATCAATGTCTAGAACAGACCTAGACTGGACTCTTTCAAATTCAAAGGCTCATTCGAATCATGTCTAGAATCAGACCTAGACAAGTCACTTTCAAATCATGTCTAGAACAGACCTAGACCAAGAACACTTCAAATCATGTCTTGAACCAGCCTATAGACAAGCCACTTTCATACTCTCCTTCAATTCATGTTCTAGAAATCAGACCTAGACAAGCCACTTTCAAATCATGTCTAGAACCAGACCTAGACTGGACTCTTTCAAATTCAAAGACTCTCTCAAATCACGTCTAGAACCAGACCTAGCAAGCCACTTTCAAAATCTCTCTCCAACCATGTCTTGAACCAGACCTAGACAAGCACTTTCAAAGACTCTTCTCAAATCATGTTTTGAACCAGACCTAGACAAGCCACTTTCAATGACTCTCTCAACCATATCTACAGACCTAGACAAGACTGCCTTCAATGACTCTCTCAGAATCATGTCTAGAATCAGACCTAGACAAAGACTCTTTCAAATTCAAAAGACTCTCTCAGAACCATGTTCAAAATCAGACCTAGACAAGACTCTTTCAATATTCAATGACTCTCTCAACTATGTCTAGAACCAGACCTAGACAAGGCCCTTCAAATTCAAAGACTCTTTCAAAACCAATGACTCCTGCCCTCTCTCTCATATCAAGGTCACAAGTTACAGTCAACATTGCATGCAAATTTTCGCTAGACATAAAAACAGACCTATGTCGTCACCAAGGTAGTCCTTAATCCTGAATTAGGGCTATCATTTTCAAGTCAATGCTCATTTCTTCGGAAAGCATGGGACGCGTCTGCATTTCTCCCAGTCAACCGAACGGGGGAATGACCGCTCAAGGACTCAGACACATACAAGCACATCAAACGCATGGGACACGGCTACAGGTAAAACTAACCTTTGTTTTGCAGGTACCGGCGAAAAAGGGTAACTCAGGGTCGCAGAACGTCTTGAGTTGCTCTCCGTCCGAATCGAATACTTTGACTTTTCGTCTTACGAAACTATCGTCTCTACAGACTCAGTCAAAGTGGGGCTTTCTGTAGACACTGAAATATGTGTCTCCCAAATGAGTAATCCGTGATGAACATACCGCGTCTCGCGTTTTGTTTCGACTCAGAAAAGATGCTTTGAACTCACGAAAGTTAGAAATAGTGAGGTCGTACTCGGATTATTGAGCAAGGTCACTTACAAGGAAACATATTTTCTTTCGTTTTCTCGATAAACTCAAGGTTTTCAAAGGTTTTCAAACAAGTCACGCTAGCGATTCTCACGCCTTTTGATTTTCATCATGTCCGTACTTTTTTCTGAATCCGCCAGTATTTTTAAATTATTTTCTGATTTTTCTATGATTTTCTTATGAATTTTGCAATGTTTAAATACGCAGAAAATACGTGAATAAATTAGAAAATACTCCGGAAATACGTGAACCTTCTAGAACATTCTTAGAAATCCTTGCTTGGAGAGCAAGGGTGTCTAGGTGCGTCGAATCAAGGGAATCACGAATAAAATCGGAGGAAATCGAAATATTTCGAGGTCTTTGGAAAGAATATACGAATCAGTGAGCGTATATACGCAGATGCTGAGCGTATATACGCTCACCAGGAGCGTATATACGCTCCACATGCTGCGTATATACGCTCCATGTATACATACGAATTTGCCAAAGTTGAGAAGCGTATATACGTGAGAATGAGCGTATATACGTCCTCACCTGCGTATATACGCTCATTCCAGCGTATTACGCAGGGTTTTGCCTGCCTCGTTTGCTCGTGCCTATAAATATATCCTTGCCTTGCTCAGTCCAGACGACTTTCACTTCACACGACTTTCACTTCACACGCTTACAGCTTCACAGACACAAGTCACGAGACACATCTATACACTCTCAAAACATTCAAAACACATTCGTTTTCAATTCAAGCAATGATTCTATCGAATACAAGCGAATAAGGGTATAAATCTGAGATTACTCACCAAAAACCTTTCTTTCACTCTTTTTTTTCAATTCCATTTGTCTTTTAATTTGATTAACCATTATTTTTGAGTTTTAATTCAATTAAAGCAATGTAGAAACTCACTTGTTAATGGTTTCATGTAATATGTAGTTTTTCTTATATTTTCATTATTTTCCATGTTTTTTGGTTTTCATTATTATACAATATTGTCAATACTAACGCGTTTGTTTGTCTCAATTACAATTCAATCGAAAGGCGATTCCTTTGAGTTTTTATCTAACAATTCGATTGTTTGCAGTGACAAGGTGAGGAGGACATACATACATATTATGCCTTACTAACCTTTGTTTTTCATGTCTCGTTTGTATATATATCTTCTATCCACTTGTATATATTGTTTAAACAAGACGGAATTTAATCGTTTGTCACATTAAAGTCAGATAATCATGACGACCGTTTTCTAAGCACCTTATTACATTGACTAACAATCAAGCGATCGCCTTATCCATTGTAGAAGTCTTGGTTTGTTCATAATAGCACCCACCTAGTAATCAATGCGCTTCAAGTTCAATTCAATAGGCTCTTTTGAATTCAATTGTTATGATTTATGGAACTACAATGAGACCGAGTAGAGGCCGCTACTGCGGGCGAATTGGGTTACAGATCTGATTCGTACCATGTCCCCGAACCCACGACTGGTTTACTTGATTGGACGTGGGGCCATTAATTTGGCACCAATGTTTCGGGCGTCCGTGAATAACCTATATAGGCATGGTGGGGATCCCTCATTCGACGACACACCCCAACGCATTCACATGCGGATTCCATGGCTCAACTCCTGACTGAGCTGAGGTCAACGCCCCTGCCTAGGCGGGGCGAGCCCTACACCCGAAACGTTGGCACAAATTAATGGCCCCACGTCGATCTAGTAACCAGTCGTGGGTTCGGGGACATGGTAACGAATCAGATCTGTAACCCAATTCGCCGCATGTAGCGCCTCTACTCGGTCTCATTGCAATTCCATTCATCACGGTTATTGAATGCACATAACTTACATTTTAGCACCTTGAAGCGTACTAACCCTAAAGATTACTACGAAAGTGGGTTTTCTGTTATACACAAGAACTACCTAACCTAGAAATTGTGACCACTTTGGTTAATCAAATTAAACGGTGCCTAAAAACCGGTTGTCCATAATTAATCTGATTTTAAAGTGATTCATATAACTTCTGGTCTTTATTTAGCAAAACATATACAAGTGATGTACAACCATGACAATGCGAATATACGAAATACGATATACAAAATATATGTACAAACTAATCTGACCTTGAATCTGCAAACAAAACAAATGTTAGTTCGTAATAAAAATGTGCAAAATGAACCTTCCGCCGTGGATCGCTATACAAGGACAAGAAATCGTTAGTATTCAAGCGATAATAATAATGACAATGAAGTAAAAAGAACGAAAACAACGAATTATGTTAACTACTCCTACATATTTACATGGAATAATTAAGTAGTGAGTTTCTACATTTTTTGTTAATTAGATTGAAAATCGTAATAGTTATTAATTAGATTGAGGAAATGAGAAATGAGTGTGTTTAGTGGCGAGTAATCTCAGAAGTAAACCTTGTTATCGCTCGTTGGATCGAAACAGAATTGATGCTAGAACTCAAGAATGTATGTGTTTAGAGTGTATGAGAGTGTGAGAGTGTGAATACGCAAGTTTAGGGACGTGTAAGTTGAATAGACGTGTGTGTGTCCCTCGAATGAGCAAAGGCACGTATTTATAGGCACGAGGAGGAGAAATCGAGCGTATATACGCAGGGGACCTGCGTATAATACGCTCAAAGGAGCGTATATCGCTGCCTAGGAGCGTATATACGCAGGCCCTGCGTATATACGCTCGATTATTCTACGCGTATTTGCGTTTCCTCGATCTTATTTCGCTTAATACGTGATTTGCTTGATTTGCTTTGATTCGACGCACCTAGACACCCTTGCTCCCCAAGCAAGGAGTTCTAGAGTGCTCTAGAAGGTTCCACGTATTTTCCGGGGTATTTTTTGTTGTATTTGTATTTTTTTTTGTATTTTCTGCGTATCAAAACTTATAAAAATCATAGTAAAAATATAGAAAAATCAGAAAAATATCTAAAAATACTGGTGAGCTCAGAAAAATGTGAAGAGTCTGATGAAAAGTAGAAATCAAGAGAATCACCAGTATAAATTATTTTAAAAAATCCTAAAAATAGAAGAAAATCCTAAAATAGAAAAATAATTAAAATAAATAAAAGAAAATATTTTTGCCCCCTTTATTTGTCCTTTGCTCAATAGTTCCGAGTAGGGGTGCTTATCGAGCGAGCCGATCGTGGAGCAGGGTATAACTCGCTCGACTCGTTAAAAATTTACACTGCTCGACTCGACTGTTACTCGTCAAGCTCGATAAGATTCTGCTCGACTCGTGATCGTTAATTTTTACCCTGCTCGCTCGAATCGACTGGCTCGAAACTCGTTTGTAGATGTCTTTCTCCATATTAGAAGTCTACTTGATGCATGCAAATTTATACATTTTTCTCAAATTAAACACGGGATTATCACAAAATCAAACACTAAATAGTGCAGCAATCAGAATTAGTGCAGCAAACAATTCAGAAACAAAAAACAATTCAGCAAATCAGAATTATACAATTCAGAAACATAGTGAGCAAAACAGAAAAAACAGAAGCAAAAAACAGAAAAAAAAATCAGAATACAGAAAAAAAATCAGTATAACAAGAAACAAAAAAACAAAACGTTGATAAAAAATAACAAATCGAAAATAAGTGCAGAATTACTATTTAGTGCAGCAATTACAAATCGAAAAATCAATAACAATTTAGAAACATTAAAAAGAAAAAAAAAACAGGAAAACAAAAAACAAAACGTTAATAAAATTAACAAATCGATCTATGAATTAACAATAAAAATTAGTAATCTACAATAATAAACATTAACAGTAAATCAATAAATTAAAAAAGCAAAAAAAAAAAAAAACGTTTACCGGAAGAAGAGAGTGTCGGCGATGACGGAAGGCAGCGGTGGTGCAGGTGGTCGAGTCGGCGGTGGCGCAGTGGTCGAGTCGGCGGTGGCGCAGGTGCGATGTCTCCGATCGAGGCCTCGAGGGTTTGAGAGGTGAGTGTGAGTCGTTTGGAGTGGTTTGTGAGTTGTGAGTTTGTGACTGTCGAGTGTCGTTTGAACTTTGGGGTTTGAGATTTCTGATTTGTGTAATTGTGTTGTTACTTGGTTAGTTGGGTAGTTGGGTAGTTGGGTAGAATTAGGATTAACTATTGAGTGATTGAAAATGGGCTGGCCAATTAATTTGTTATGACTCAAGTTATGTTTTTACATTTAAGTAATATATTAGTATTTTAGTTTTATTTTTTATATTAAGCAAAATATTATTAATTATAAAATATTAACTAAAAAATTAACGAGCTGCTCGCGAGTTTAACGAGTCGAGTAAGGACTTCCTCGACTTGACTCGTTAAGGTACCGAGTCGAGCTCGAGCTCGAGTCGAGCTCCACGAGCCGAGCTTTGACCGAGCTTTGACCGAGTCGGACACGAGCTGTCGCGAGCTCAACTGCTCAATAAGCACCCCTAGTTCCGAGTATGACTCACGTATTTCAACTTTTGTGGTTCAAAGCATCTTTTCTAAGTCGAAACAATTGCGAGACGCGGTAATG
>SNQN01006057.1:0-18380 GCA_008642245.1 Bassia scoparia | reverse complement strand
TTTCATCACTGATTACTCTTTTGGGGAGACACTTTTAGGTGTCTACACACCCGCGCATCAAAATGCGCCACCACACGCACCTGCAAGCTTCTCCTTCCATGGCAATTGCAAAAAGGCGGGTACACGCCTTGGGTGGACAACACGCGTTACCACARGCCCACGCCTCCCATGGTTCACCCGCGCCTCCACGTGCACATCCCCACATGCCCTCGCAACCCTTTCAAGTAGCAAAAAGGCGCATACACACCTCGAGGGAGTCACACGTGCCACCCTCTCGTATTAGTGGCAGCCCACGCCACCACATGCGCCTATGTGGCAGCTCGATTTCGTTGACTTTTGGCCTTGACTGCTCTTTTGACTGGCTTTGATCTTGACTCTTGAGGTGTAATTGCATATGTGGGAATTAGTTATGACAATCTTGAAAATAATGTAAGCTTTGTAATTGGGTTGTATAAATAGTTTTTAGGAGAGAGAAAAACAAGTGATTAGAAGTAAGTAGAGAGTAATTTCATTTTTTTAGCTGTAATACATTAGTTTCATTTCAATTTTCAGATTTAGAATTAGTTTTCTCCCAATTTCTTTTCATCTTCTTCCTTAGTTCATAGCTTTTAGGAGAGACAAAGTTACTTGTTCTTGATTTTGTTCTTGCAATTACTCACTCAATTCTCAACCAAATTTAGCAAGTCTTATATGCAATTCATTCAACTTTTCGAGGTAATTCTAATTCTTGCATTAGTTTACAGTTTTGATTTAGTTTTCTTCGTGTTTTAAGCAATATTCGTTTTTAAGGTCTTCGTGGTTTCTCAATCTTACTTGGTTTTGGATTTGGCCACCCATGGCTTTGAGTGGGAGAGTTTGCCTTGTTTAACCTTTGCAAGGGATTGGAGGAGTTGTTTAGGGTATTGGTTTAATCAATATTGACTAATTCTTGTAAAAACTTGAAGGGGACTTTGGTTTGAGCAAGTTTGGTAGAGTTGGATGACTTGGGAGACGATTCCATCTAATTTGCTAAGCTAAGATCACAATTGCTTAAATGTTGGATTGAGATTAAACCTTTGATTGGCATTCAAATCCTTTATATATTTGGGCAAACTAGTATTCCTAAGTGCTTTGTGATAGTTGATTTCAAATCGTTATTTCCTTAGCTTTACTTTTAGTTTTAGTGAATTTCAACCTCAAAATTTGTTTTTCATCCCAAACACAAGTGGAAAAACTCAAGCAATCATCTTAGCCTCTCTTGGGTACGACCCTTACTTACTTGCTATACTTGTGTAGCTAGTTAGTTAGGTTTTATAAATTGTGTTTGGTTGGAGATTTTGGTGAATTCAACGACCACTAAAATCATCCGTCAAATTGGCGCCATTGCCGGGGAAACAACAAGTGTTTGAGTTTTGAAAGCTTTGGTTTGGTTTTATTGCTTTTCATAAAAATAAAAAACTCAAAAAGATTTTCCAACTTCACTTGAATTTGCTTTTATTTCAATTCGAGCATTTTACGTTACATGCAACATAGTGACAATGCTCCCCCTTGGGTRGTTGAAACTAAACCAAAGAGGATGGAAGCAAATAAACGATTTGAAATCAAAAATCARAAACACTTAGGCACACTAGCTTGCCCAACTATATAATGGATATATATAWGCCAATCAAAGTGATTATCTCACAAGAAATGGTTACATGGGAAAGCATCGCCTGTGCATTCATGACGCGATATAAGGGTAACATTCAGACCCAAACTTCATTACGAGAGCTTCGTTGACAGTCTTCATCAAAAGTACAAAGATAATATAAAGTACCGAGGCCTCACCACTATCACAAAGGTTTACGACATTGGAATAGTCATAGAGCATGATCTTCTTAAGGAGACTATCGAATGGTAAAAAAGAGTTGACAGGCTTGTCGCGTACCTATCAAAAATACCTATCAAGACTAACTATGCAGCTAGTTGTAACATGATCGACTCCACGAAGAAGCAACAAGTATCGATTAATTGAATTAAAGCATCTAAACTAATAAAAGGATCTTTGATTTGTAATTGTYTTAAACTAAGGCTAACYAGATTGATTAATTAAAAGGATTAAACTATATGGCTAACGAATCTAAGGCTATGGTTCACTATAGCAATAATTAGCAACAATTKGGCATCAACAATTTATAACAAGGCACAATCAAAATAGGGTCAAAGTTCTCTCGAATCGAATGACCCACAGAACTACTCCTAACCGTATCTCTCAACCTAGGATAGTCTCGTTCTACCTATTGACGTAGATCTTGTGCTAAGTCTCAATCTCTAGATCTAGAGACTCGTGACTAATCAAAATAAGCAATTAAGTCGGGCCCTAAAAAATTGATTAACATGAAGAACAATCTAACAGGAATTTGATTAATTGCCAAGTCAAGAATTGAAACAAGCCAAATACATTCCAATCATATTGCTATCAGATCCTCCAATCTCCCTAGAAATTAAACTACTCACTCATGATCAAATTAATAAGAACAATAGAAATAATAAACCTAAAATTCATGATTGAAACTAATGAAAATAATACTAACAATAATCACAATAATCATAGAAATAAGAATTAAAACTAAGAACGAAAATAATAAAGAAAATATAAAGAAGGAACTAATGGAAATATACCTTGAAGATTGAATTAATGGAGAAAGTAAAAAAAGGGTTTCAATATGGAGAAGAGAGAAAGCGTAATTGTATTCTAACTTTCAAGGAAAAAATGCAAGAGAAGGAAATAAGATAATCCTTGAGTATTTATATTTTCCCTCTCCCTAATTAATTCAAAATCAGAAAATAAAATAAAGATATCAATCAAATATTAAGGACGAACTAAATCTCGAATCTTAACTTCTGGCCGCGGTCAGCTTTACTGGGTCAACTTTGCAGGTTCATATCTTGACTTTCTAGACATCATATGAAGACGTGTGACATGTATCGCAACAATCTCGAGTCTAATCGTTTTCAAGCTCTTTAAGTCTAGTTTCTAACCCAATCAGAATCGCGACAATCCGATCTGTAGAGCTTGAGTTACGATCAAAAGAGTGAACATGTATCAGTTTGTTCTTCTTTCACTTCATATATCTCATTATTTCAACTCAAATTCGACTTTGCTTGCTTATTTCGACCTTGTGGAAACTAATTCGTAACTTTCTTTGCAATAGATATCCAATCCATTAAAGATCGCTTCGAAAGCATTCAAGTAGCTATAAACTACCTGAAAGATTAGGAAACAACATTAAAGCGTAATAGAGCACAAAAATGGATAATCAATACAATTGATACCTAAAAATGCAATAAATAAACTAATATGCTCTAATAATGCAACCTAAAATGCTAAATACTCTATATAAATGTGTTTCATCAAACTCCCCAAGCTAAATTGTTGTTTGTCCCAAGCACAGAAGACAAGATTCTCAACTTAAGTATGCTTCACTCTATAAAAGCTATCGAAAGCACTTGTGTTCAATCCCACAACAAAGCTCCCAAATGGCCCAATGCTATCCAAGAACATGAATCATCAATGCACAACCAAGCCATAAAGAATAATAGAGATAGGAATCAAGGAAGAATTTCTCACTGATGGCACTCTCTCTTTTGTGGAGGATTATGATAAGAAATCCGTTCGCTCACCGCCCACATATCAAAAGATATGCATATGAATCAATTTTTTTTTGTAGCCTATATACTAAAGGCATCCCCGTCCTCCTACTGGCCACCCTCATCAGTGTTTGAAAGAAGAAAAATAGCTACTCTACAAAAGTTGACTCGAAATGCAACACATACTCTTTAATCTTGGTAAGGTATTCAATCTAGAAGACACAAATGGACACAAGTTTATCAAGTGAGGTCTTTATTAGCTTCTAATGGGGCTTAGGTTAAGGGCAGGATAAATTTTGGGAAATGTGAGCTAGTAAGTCCATTTTAGGGGAGCAAACACCAATGAATCAACATAGCTTAAAATAAGAGGCTAAATGCAACTCAAATCAACTCCTAACTCCATAAACCAGACAAAATCGATATACAAACCACAACCACCATGTATCATCTTCAAACTATGAACTATATAACTTGCAAAGGCGTTATTGAACTACTAAAAGAAGAACTTATTTTTGGATTTTCTTGATTTTTTCACTTATTTCTTGTTTTTTTTCATTTTTTTTAACTTATTAATACAATTTTTTCCTTGCATTACAATAACTAAGATATGGATGATGATGACACAAACAAAATAAACTAAAGAGCCAACATATCAACACCACTACTACTCTCCAACTAATCACCAACACGAGCCACCATAGATGCATACACCACACACACCAACCACCCTAATGCTCCCCCATGCTAGACTTGGGTTACACGAACAAGGCCAATATGGGTTTGTAATGTATGTAATCACGAAATGAAAGGAATAAGGCTAACAAATAAGGGATCAATGGAGTAATATAGTGTTCTAATCAATGTAGCACGACTCCTAAGAAATGAAAGCRTCCTATCATGCTAAACCAATGACCAACTAGCCAACAAAGCGAATACCAAGCCAAGACTAAGATCAGTGTCACACCAGGAACTAACACACAAGAAAGAAATAAGAATAATTATACATTAAGGCTCAATTCTCACATGATAAAACTCTCCTCGTTCCAAAATAAAAAGTACGGCTCAATTACACAATTCCAAATCAGTCAAGGAATCAGAAAAGAAACCCTAAGATCAAAATAGTCAAGATCAATAATCACAAGCATCAAAAATTAATTTTTTTTCACAATTAGGGTACATGGAAGCATGCTATCAAGAGAATTGATAAATAGGCATAAGGGAGTTCAATTACTAATTATTAATTTTCACTAAACTAAGAAAGCAATACATTTTTTTGGTTACAAGTAAACTCCCACTCCTAGTGAATGGTACAAACCTTGTAACTATCCTAGAAAAAAGAAATAAAGATAAGTATCCCTCCCCCAAGCTAAATGAGACACAATGTCCTCACTGTGAAAATGCATACAACTAGYAGAAAGGAAAAGAAGAAGCTTACTTAGTACAAGCTTCGCCTACCAAAGGTGGTTTGGTAGGATTATCAATAGAAGAAGCGGTGAGATCAGAAGCTCCTTTAAAGACATAGTGGTATCAACATCAAGTAATTAACTTGAAAACCACTTCAAAACACAAATCATCAATTTTCAATAAACAACAAATCAATTCACCAAAAACCACTCACTTGAATTCCGTTCCACATTTTCGCCTTAATTATTAATGGGAAATCGACCAAAATAATTAATCAATTCACTAATTCAATGTAGAATAAATTACTCTAATCCACCCAAACCACTCAAGTATTATTTTTTTGTTAGCAAAGTCACTCTTACACTTTAAAAAAAAAATGGAATTGATTTAAATTTTAAACAAATAAATTACCCCAAATAATCAAATTACCCAATAATCTAAAATAATCAATTACCCAATTTTTTTTAATCATCAATTGAATTAATTATAAAAATCAAAACCCTAAATTAATTAATAATAAAACTAATTGGCTGATTTRTTTTCCTTCTCTGTTTCTTGGTGTTGTTCGACTAAAACTATGGAGGAGAAGAGGGGATTGCGTGGTGGAAAGGTGGCAAGGTGGGGAGGCTTTGGGAGGTTGTGTTCTGGTGTCGTGGGTGGTCGTAGGCGCGGCTGGGAGGTGGTGCGGTGCGTGCAAGTAGCTAGAGACGGAGGGGAGAAGAGATACGAAGGGTGGGCATGTGGTGGCGCGTCGGCTGTAGGTGGTGGCACGCAAGTGGCTGGTGCGCAGCACCGCACTGCTGCAGTGGTAGCGCGTCGCTACTGTTTCTGGGACCTGTCGGGTCGACTCACCCAGATTGGGCAAAGCCCCATTGTTGTTGTTTGCTGTTGTACGGTCCCGATAGGGGCACGTCACCCGGAAACCTCACTCGAAAACGGCCCTGTAGGGGCGTCTCACCCAAGTCGAGCAAACGCTGCTCACTATTGCCGTGCTGGTTCGGTCCCTATAGGGGCGGTTTGCCCGGTTAGGGCAATTCACCCTTTTTCTTCTTTTCCTCTTCGTGGAGTTCGTGGCTTGTTGATTTCCTATTGTGATTTTCAAAGGCACTTTTGTCCTTGACTTTCTACACCATCAAGTCTCATAAGTCATATCACCTACTCATCTACAAATTAACTTTTTAACAAACAATTAAACCCCTTACACTAAACTCACCACATAAAAAAAAGAAAATTAAATTAAATTAAATTAAATTAAATTAAATAAATATAAAGATACTTAAATAAATAAATAAAAATACCACTAAATAATAAAATACGGGTTGCCTCCTGCAAATGCCTTGTTTTACGTCACGAGCCTGACGAATTACCTTAATTATGATTAACCGACAGGAGGTGGCTCTTGAAGATATAAAATCCCCATAAGGCCAACTATATCATCTCTATGGCGCAAAACGAGAAGTGGCTTGTGGACCTTAAACTTTTCATGCTTCACATTCATTTCCTRCACATAACCACTCTCATCAACATTCGACTTTAACCTTGTAGGAAAGAGTTTAAGTCGTGAATTATCAAGCATCTCTTTGTTCTCAACACGGAACTCACAAGTCCTAGTTTCCTTTCCAACTTCACATTCACCTGCAAAAGACTCAACACACAAAATGGCCTTATAAGATCTTCAGTAAGAGATCGAGGCGACGCGTTCTGCACACTAAGTCTACAACATCGACACTTCAACATGATCCTCAGCATGGGACTCTCCAATGCACTAGACTGATTAAAAGTGACTTGTCATTACCTATAGTAAAAAATAATTTTCCCATTCTTCACATTATAACTTAACCCCTGCCTATGAAGGAAAGTGTCGCCTAAGATGATAGGAATGTGAAACAGTCATCCATAATCGAGAAAAACAAAATCAACAGGAATATCAAATCGACCCACTCGCACAGGAACATCCTCTAAAATACCAGTGGGTGCTTTAGAGAACTCGGGCCGTTGTGAAGGGTAAAGTTGTAGACACTGAAATGTGTCTCCCCAAATGGTACCGTGATGAAATATATCCCGCGTTCGCGTTTGTTGTCGACTCGGAAAAGATGCTTTGAACTCACGAAAGTTGGAAATACGTCGAGGTCGTACCGGAACTATTGAGGCAAGGTCACTTACAAGGCAAACATATTTTCTTTCGGTTTTCTCGATAAACAAAAGGTTTTCAAAGGTTTTCAAACACGTTACGCTGCGATTCTCGCGCTTTTTTTTTTCATCATGTGCGTCACATTTTTCTGCAATCCGCATATTTTTAAATTATTTTTCTGATTTTTCTATGAATTTTTCTATGAATTTTGTCAATGTTCAAATACGCAGAATACGCAGAAAATACGTGAATAATTAGAAAATCCGGAAAACGTGGACCTCTAAACATTCTGAATTCCTTGCTTGGAGAGCAGGGTGTTAGTGCGTCGAATACAAGGGAAATCACGAATAAAATCGGAGGAATCGCAATATTGTCGGTTTTGGAAAGTATATCGAGATATGAGCGTATATACGCAAGATGAGCGTATATACGCCAAAAGGAGCGTATTTTATGCTTACAAGCTGCGTATATACGTCAACAATGCATAAGCAATTTGCCAAATTCCATGGAAATGAGAAGCGTATATACGCTGGGAGGAGCGTATATACACCCCCATAGCGTATATACGCTCATCTCCAGCGTATATACGCATGGTTGATTTGCTCGTTTTTTTTGCCCGTGCCTATTACATACTCTGCCTCTCAGTTCGACCGACTGAGACCTTCAACATACACGATTTCCACGATTCACAGCTTCACAAGCTTCACAGACACAAGTCACGAGACACATCTAGCCTCTCTCTCAACACTCAAACACATTCGTATCGATTCAAGCATCGATTCTCTTTCGAATCAACAGCGAAATAAGGTATATAATCTGAGATTACTCACCAAAACTCTCTTTCACTCTTTTTCAATTCCTTTGTCACTTTATAATTTGATTAACCAATGATGAGTTTTACTACAATTAAAACAATGTAGAAACTCACCTTAATCGTTTCATGTAAATTGTAGGTTTTCTTATATTTCATTGTTTCCTTGTTTTTGGTTTTCATTATTTATATATCATTGTCAGATACTAACGCGTTTGTTTGTCTCATAGCAATTCAATCGAAAGGCGATTCCTTTGAGTTTTTATCTATCTAACATTCGATTGTTTGCAGGACAAGGTAGCGAGGACAGTATACATAATATTATGCACTTACTACCTTGCTTTTCATGTCTCGTTTGTAATATATACTTCTATCACATTGTATATATTGTTTAAACAAGACCGAATTTAATCGTTTGTCACGTTAAAGTCAGATAACTGGACGACGGTTTTCCTAAGCACTTATTAACATGGACTAACATCAAGTGACGCCTATCCATTGTAGAAGTCTATGGTTTGTTATATAGCAACCACCTAGTATGTGGCACTTAAAGTCAAATCAATAGGTCTTTTGAATTCAATTGTTATGATTTTATGGATACTACAATGAGACCGAGTAGAGGCCGTACATGGGCGAATTGGGTTACAGATCTGATTCGTACCATGTCCCCGACCCACGACTGGTACTTGATTGACGATCGGGGCCATTAATTTGCACCAATGTTCGGGCGTCCGTGAAAACCTATATAGGTCACGGGGCGATCCCTTCAATTCGACACACAATCCCAACGCATTCACATGCGGATTTCCATGGCTCACTCCATGACACGAAGCTGAGGTCACCTCGCCTAAGGCGGGCGCAGGCCCTACCTAGTGACTGAATTCCCAAAGTCACTTTAGCTATCCTGACAAAGGCAATACATAAACTTGCACTTTAAATACACCAATGGTTTGTCGATATGCACAGTTCCAATATCACATGGAATAGAAAAACTCCCAGGATCCTTCGACTTTGGTGGAGACTTATTTTGCAAGATAACACTACTCTGTTCAGAAAAAGCAAAAGTCTRCGATCCACCGATTTGAATTCTCTCTTCTCAATTAACATGTCTTTTGGAATTTTAGCATTTGAGGGAATTTGAGTAATTAACTCAGTAGAAGGAATAGTTACCTGAAGGTTCTTCTCCACATAGAGAGACTTGTTAAGCTGCTGATCCTGCTTCTTCTTTGCAACTCTAGATGGGAAAGGTAGTCGAATGGGTGACACCACAATAGGAGTCGCTTTRCATWCCTCCTCCTCCTTTTCAGCTTCCTCTTCATCATCCTCCTCATGCATAGGTGGGTCTACGTAACTAYTTTTGCTACGAACGGCGATCGCATTAACACTATCCTTCGGTTGCTTTGGTTGTGAAGGAAGGGCGCCCTACTGTCACTGTGCAGTAGAAGCATCCAATTGCGCCATCWGTGTATCCAATTGCTTATTGTGAGTGACTAAAGATTGAATATCTCGTTGGACTTGCGTTTGGGACTGCATCATAGAAGCCTGTTGATCCTTCTGCATCTGAATRATCATGCTTTTCGACTCAAATATGGCTGGATCAGTGGCTGGAGCCTATGGTTGCTGCGGTTGATTGTACTGCTGCTTCTGATGAGGAGGCTGATAGTGAGGCTGATATTGTTGTTGTTGCTGTTGAGGCTGTTGTGGAGCTGATGGAGGATTAAGCACATTGGTACTCTTATATGAAAAATATGGATGATTTCTCATGCCTTCATTATAAGTATTAGAGTATGGATTATTAGCACGATGCGTTTGAAACGTGTTTACTTGCTCCATCGGAATTTGACACCCATGAGCTAGATGTCCCATCATTTCACAATTGTCACAATAGATCTCATTAGGCCCTGATATGGCTGCAACTYAAGCTGGTTGACTGGTTTGTGCAACATTAATACCATCTAGCTTTTGATTGATTGCRGAAATTTGAGCTGCCAATAGAGTCATTTGATTAACCTCATGTATGCCACCCTTCTTAATCGAGCCTCGAGGATTGCCATATTGAGCATTATGATTTGCCATTTCCTCAATAAACTTCCATCCAACATTAATTGTTTGATTCATGAACCTCTCATTTGCTGCTGAATCGAGAATAATACGAGATTCACTATTCAAACCATTATAGAAAGTCTGGACAAGGAGACACTTCTCTAATCCATGATGAGGACACATTCGATGTAATTCCTTGTACCGCTTTCATGCCTCATATAAAGTCTCATCAACATCCTGCGTAAAGTTAGTGATTTTGCTACGCATTTGAGCAGTCWTCTCAGYAGGATAATATTTCTTATAGAAATAAAGAGAAATTGAATCCCATGTGTTGTAGGTATTAGAATAAGACTGTTCTCACCACAATCGAGCCCTGTCACGCATGTGAAAAGGGAATGACATGACACAAATTGGTCCGGCGTCAACACTAGCATGTTGACAGTACACAATATTGAGAAGATTAAGATATGCAGTTAGGATCCTCAGTTGCATTCCTCCAAATTGATTCGCTCGATCATCATTCAGCAGCGCAGGGTTTAAGCTCAAGTTGGCTGCCGCTAGAGTAGGGCATGCCTAGACCCTCAGAATTTCGTTCTGACTAGGTTGAAAGTAGTCCATATAGAGAGCGTTTTGCGTTTCGCCATCTCTTCAGGTTCAGAAATTAGAATGGACTACTTCGTTGCGAACAGAATGTGACTCCTCCTCCCCTAAATAAGTTTTCGTAAAGGGATTCAAAAACTGACAGAGAGCGGACTGAATCTGAAAAATCCAATCACCTAGCGAAATTCTTTCGTCATATGTAAGTTCGCTCCCCTGGATCGTATGAAATCAAATCCCCAAGTCCGAAGACCTGAGCATAAACTAAAGAAAATTACACAATCGTTAAGTATTGTCGAAGAACAATGATTGTTCTTCAGACAAAAACAAAAGAAAATGTTTCAGACTCGAACAATTAATCAATAAACCAATGCCGTTCCCCGGGAACGACGCCAAAATTGACAAGTTGTCGCGTACACTATCAAAATACCATCAAGACTAACTATGCAGCTAGTGGTTACAGATCGAATCCACGAAGAAGCAACAAGTATCGATTAATGAATTAAAGCATCTAAACTAATAAAGGATCTTTGATTTGTGATTTATTAAACTAGAGCTAACGAGATTGATTAATTAGAAGGATTAAACTATAGGCTAACGAATCTAAGGCTATGGTTCACTATAAGAATAATTAGTAACAAATCCGCATCAATAATTCATAACAAGGCACAATCAAAATAGTGGTCAAAGTTCTTCGAATCGAATGCCCAAGAACTACTCCTAACCGTATCTCTCGACTAGATAGTCTCATTCTACCTATTGACGTAGATCTTGTGCTAAGTCTCAATCGCTGGATCTATAGACTCATGACTATCAAAAATAGCATTAATGTCGGGGTCTTCAAAATGATTAACATGTGAAGAACAATCTGACAGGAATTTGATTAATTGCCAGCAAAAAAATTGAATCAAGTCAAATACATTCCAATCATATTGCTATAGATCCCTAATCGCCATAGAAATTAAACTACTCACTCATGATCAAATTAATAAGAACAATGAATAATAAACCTAAGATCATCATTGAAACTAATGAAAATAATACTAACAATAATCAACAACAATAAATAGAAAAAAGAATTAAAACTAATAACGAAAATATAAAGAATATATATTAAAGAGGAACTAATGGAAATATACCTTGAAGATGAATTAATGGAGAAAGTAAAAATAGGGTTTCTATATGGAAGAGGAGAGAAAGCACAATTCTATTCTAAATTCAAGAAAAAAATGCATGAGAGAAAATAAGATAATTCCTTGAGTATTTATATTTCCCTCTCCCTAATAATTCAAAATCAGAAAATAAATAATGATATCAATCTAATTATTAGACGAACTAAAATCTCGAGTTGTAAACTTCTGGCTGCGGATCAACTTTACTGGGTCAACTTTGCAGCCCATATCTTGAGTTCTAGACTTGTATGAAGATGTGACCTATCGTTTGAAGAACTTTATATCTAGTTTCTAACCAATCAGAATTGCGACAATCTGATCTGCAGAACTTGAGTTACGATCAAAAGAGTGAACATGTATCTTTTTTCGCTTATTCCTTTTCAATTCATATATCTCATTATCTTCAACTCAAATTCGACTTTGCTAGCTATTTCCGACCCTTGTGGAAACTAATTCGTCAACTTTCTTTGCAATAAATATCCAATCCATTCAAGATCGCTTCGAAAGCATTCYAGTAGCTATAAAACTACCTGAAAGATTAGGAAAACAACAAACAAAGCGTAATAGAGCACAAAAATGGATAATCAATACAATTGATACCTAAAATAATGCAATTAAATAAACTATTATGCTATAATAATGCAACCTAAAATTCCTAAAAACTCTATATAAATGTGTTTCATCAAAAGTTAGTTTGGATTCTAGCTTTACGATTGAGTCGGAGTGTCCCTCCACCTAGACCGTTGGTCATGTGTTTTTTCCTTTCGAGTCTATGTCATTAGGATTAGGATTTATTTCTACATTTAGCCTTCGTGTAATGAATTCATTTGAAATCAATAAAAATTTCATTTTTTTCATTGTTTTTCTAGCCTCTATATAGTTTGTATTACTAACTTTAATGGAACCAAACTAACTGGAAGAGTGGATTTAAGAAATAAAATTAACTAACGGACATTGTCGAGAGAGGCCATCTTTCTCAAGCTCCACCAAACATCATTCCTTTCCCATCACCTGTATTCATTCAATCCCTTGCAACCCTTTGAACCATAAACACTTTCACTAAGCCTATCATTCTTTCATCACCCAGATCTACCTAACTCTTGGGAATTCAAATGGTTCGTAAGAAAAAACATGTGCAAAAACAGATAAGTGCAAAAAATGAAAAGAAAAATCAAAATCAAAATCAAAACTCAAAGTGCAAAGTGCAAATTCAAGTTTAATTCAAAATCCAAATTCAAATGAAAAAAAAACTCCGCACCATGGGGGCTACATTGGGAGCTTTGAGCCTTTTCCCTTTCTTTCTTAACCCTTAACCATAGTCTCACATTACATCCACAAAAGCCCTCTCGCACGAGGCATTGTCCAAGTCATCAACAAGAACTACGACGGTCTGATTCCAAAAGGATACGTAGGAAGCCTCTCCTCGAGGTCCGACTCCATACCCAATGACATTCTAGAGTCCACTCTTCAAGTTAGTTTGATTCCCTTAATGGTGGTAGTACAAATTCCTAGCATAGCACTTGATATAGACTCGAGCTTGAACCAACGTCATGTAGCCAACCACATTAATTGCTCATCCACTCACCTCTAATCACAAATTCTAGCCTTTTTGTTTTCGTGAACCTTTAGCCTATTATTTCYCATACCTTGAGGGACGCTCCTCAACTCTTCCTTAGGCAATCACATCGTAGCAGTCTCCTTGCATTCTCCTCGAAGCATCACATCAAAGCATCTCGCATTCCCCTTGCTCTCTCTTCACATAAGCGATCAACTCAAGTAATCGATTCTAGCAACTCCAAATCACATCTGGAAACTTCATGACTCCACAAGCTTGCCTTGCCTTGCCTACCATCAACAAACCTTACCCATGACACAAACCTCAACCTTTATCTAGCCAAGCAAGCTCGCAAACTTGGAAAAGATGGGGGCTCACCCACTAAATCTACCATCAACACCACAAACTAAGCCTATCTCATACACCGAAACCCCATGGGTTGGGGGCTCACTGGCGATCACAAGTATAATTCGAATGGGGGCTTGAGACGACTTCATCTCACACTTTTAAAACATCTTAACATTAGTCTATTTCCTTGGTCATCTTATGCATTAGGATATATTTGTATTACACATATTGTCATTGCACACACTTCATCAGCACTATATCATGCATACATAATCATCATACAAACATCATGCATACATATCATTGCACAAACACACTATGCATACACATTGCAAAGCGCATTGCACAAACACACTATGCAAACACATTACACATTGCACCACCTCTACGCYAGGCTAGGGCCCATCTTGTTTGAGCTGTCGTACCGCCTATATGGAATTCAAAACTACATGAAATCACCCTACACACGCCTATACGACATTCATCACTAGATGCAATTCATAACAAGAAAATTGGCTTCGACCGACCACGGTTACCGACCGATTATCGGTCGGTAACATGGTTTACCGACCGATATTCGGTAGGCAACCGATGTCGGAATCAGGTTCGTCGGTAATCCAAAGATTACCGATCGAATTTCAGTCGGTAAGGATTTACCGACCGAATACCGACCGATTCCCGACGAATATCATCCGACCAAAAAATGGAGGGAATAGAGGTTTATCGACCGATTATTCGGTCGGTAAACCTCTTTTTCCCTCCAAAAAATGGAGGGCCATGGAGGGGTTACCGATCGATTATTCGGTCGGTAATTCCTCTAATGAGCCAAAAAATAAGGGATTACCGACCGAATGGTCGGTCAGTAAATTGATAGGAATAATTWAAAAAAAAGGACACCTAGTAGTGCAAAATATGCACTCTAGTTCCCAAATGGATTTTTTTACTTTACAAATACCAATATACTAATATACTTTATTACATAAAGAAAATACAAATATTGTTGTGCTTATTAGATAACAACTCCAAGGGGTATAAAAAAACTAGCAGCATATAGATTAACTCCTATGCATTTACAACAACAGATTTCTCCTAGGAGGAGCATTGTTGTGACTATGATGTTTGTGAGGAACAGAATGTTAGAAAAGTCATTGTGCAGCCGTTCCCCATCTGAGAAATTACAGAAAAAAGACATCAGACAGATCTTAGATGGACAGAAATAACACAATTACATGTTTATGACATTAACAAAGACACACAGTTGCGTATAATACTTACCTAGCTTTCACAATTTCACAGACAATATGAGCATTGGAGCTTTTCTCTTGATTCTTATCGCAATTATTCCAAATAAAATTACCTGTCAATAGTTCAACTCAAGTATCATTAAAATGAAAATGTTTGATAACCTGAAGATTAAGGATCCATTCGAGCAGTTATCCATATCATATCACTCACAGGCTCATAGCATCACTATATTGAAAATGTGGAATTTATTTCGGACACTCTAAACTAGCATATGTGGCACTATATACTAGGTGGAGGAAGCATCATAAGCTGAAATTTATGCCGAAAAGGGGGAAGGATATTCCAATTTCAATTAAATTTCCTAAAAAATCAACCAAATCCAATCCTAGCCACTAAAATGCTCAGAGTTCATCGAATTTACATGAGACTATCTTGATCTAAGCCTACCTCTGAATTGACAAGCTTTTGCAATGTAGAAATGCTCACAATAATCAGCAAGCTATGACAAATGTATACCCTAACTTCAATTGAACCAAATCAAATACAGTGAGCTACATTCAATAAATAGCATAACTAGCATCCGAAACAGTAAAACCAATCCAAATTACAATCAGGAAAGGGCAAATTGGTTTCTCAAGCCGACTTGAGCGGGTTTTTTCCACCTGACTTTTGGCTGTTCTGGCAGTTCATTAAACACAACCCTCTAATAATGCATTTGAACCAATAATAGTATGTTGTAAGACAAAAAATGATAATAACAATAATAATAATATATCATTTGACTTAGAATTTGAATAAAAAGATAATCACTTCATATACAAGGTTTAATTCTTAGCCTTTATAAAATTAGAGATTAAATGATACAATAATGCATTATAACAGAAGACAGTACAGTATTGGACTCTGTGCATAATTAATCAGTGCATAATTCTTTGTTAGGCTGAATTAATTACACCACAACTTTAGGAATGTAGTTTGGCTAATCACAATACTGTGTTTAGTTAAAGGACATAGGCATTGTTGATGATTTGCATTCACCTGTTGGTTGATGTTCATGAAAGACTAGTTACTCCTTAATTTCCATATTAAATTATCTTTGAACTTTTATTTCCATTTATTGTCCCCTTCCACACTTTTTCTTAAGTCTAGTTTTAAAAGGGATCCATATGTTAAAAAAATGCACTATATCTCTATGTTAAAGGCTCAAAGAGTCGAGAACATGGTCTGAGTAACCTTTTGCCTTTTCATTATATATCATATGTCAATGCGTCATTTGATCATTATGTTGAGAACCAAACTGGAAAATACAGTAACCAAATGAAGAAGAGTATGTAAAGATTTGACTGCTACTAATTAAGGATCAGGGAATCCTCACTTTAATATGGATTTGACTGCAGTTTGCACACCCTAAATAAATAAGAAAATTCAAAGAAAGAAGCAAAAATATTCAAGTAATTTATTGCATAAATAATATTAAAGAGACACATTTTCAAACATAATCAATTTAATCTTTTCCTCAATGAGCAAGTAAAGGTTTGGCCATGCCCCTCAAGCAACAAATCTAACGATTCAGCAACATTCTCATGTATCATCTCACCATTTTATAAACACTTGCATAAACAACAATATAACCATCAACACATAAAACAAGTCCAATTTATACAAATCAGATTCAAAGTAAACTCCTTATTTCTCTTTAAATTGCAGCCAAAGCTCAAGTCTTCTACACTTTTTTAACATTCTTATACGAATTAAAAAATTTACCATTGTTATACGAAGTATTCAATTCAATTCATACCAAGAAAGCCATTAAGGTAGACACACCCAAGACTAGCAAACAAGTTACCAAGGAAAAAAGGGTAAGGCATTAAAGTTTATCAACATTTTATTAGGTTAACAATAATTCAGAAGAGAAAAGGCATTGGCCAACAAAAAAACTTAAACACATAAAACACCATTCACCTTAACCATTGCAACATGCTCGATGCCTCCAGGGATGACTTGTAGCAGTAAGCTGTAAAAGGCCCCCACATTGTAGCATTCTCGCAGGATGAGAAGACCGTTCCACTAACTGAGTTCTTTTCCTCCGGTACGTGTAAATTACAACAACTTAGTACAACATCTATTAAAAAAATCAAATTAAAATTTGGCAACCATTACATCTCCCACTGTATCTCGCATTACAGCGCCTAACCAGTTCTCAATACGTTTGAATCACAACCCGCTGGGAGGGGGTGCATGTCATATCATCAAGAGTCTGAGGATTTGTGGTTATAATTCTACATACGAATCCATTTTACAAATGAATAATCTGAATATAGAAATGATATATGTAAGTTTGTATGAGAATAAGACGAATAGTTTAATTTCCCTCCATTGAAAAAACCTCTAAGTAAATTTCTTGTGAAATTTTAACAAAAACAGCCAGATAACATAAGCAAAAGCATTTTGATTAAGGAGGGGGGGGGGGGGTAAACCAATGCCACTGAGCCTTAAGATAGTTGGAGAGAATCTAAAAAAAGGTAGTAGCAAAGTGACATTGCTTACGGGGTAAAAAGTGACTAAGAACAGATAGCCTCACAAGTCACTAGAAGAGAAAGAGGACTTAGAAGTGTATATGTCAACATGTGAATACAAATTATAGTCATTCAACACCACCTAACCCTTCTTTTTCCATTATCCCTAGATTAAAATTCACAAAGAAACTTACTACTTGAAATTTAGGAGTATATAACTATTCAGATTTAAACACCACTATTCTACACGTACAACATTCATTGCTACTGAGTGCCTCAATTCTTGACAATAGCTTTTCAAATGTCAAATATAATAAGTCTCCGATCATAACATCACAAGATTATTCCCTAAATTCAGAATAATATAATGAGTTGCATACTTGTAAATTATCTACCATAACTTGAAAAATCTGCAAAAATTCAAAAAAATCAAAAAAGCGAAACCTTAAAACAAAACCCTAAATTTGAGATCTCAGAAAATCAGAAATTAAAAAAAAAAAAACGAAAGACAAGGACCTTAAAAAAAATTCGAGATCTCAGAAGATCAACTCGAATTCAAACTTTTTTGGCACAGTTACAACTCTAATTCAAATTTTCCTACCCAAATTATGCAGTATTCTAACAAAAACCACCCAGATTTGTAGCCCTCATGCTTCTACTTCCAATTCAAGCTCAAAACAAACAATGGAATGAGCACACAACAACAACGCAACAAGTCCAAGGAACAACAAGCACAAACACGAACCAATTCAAGCAAAATTGGGCYAAAATCAAAAAGCCCCAAATCACTAATATTCGAGCTAATTGAAGAGAATTGAAAGCGAAAATACCTGAATCTCGTGTGCTTCGATGGAATGCAAAAGGGAGCAACGAAAGTGCTTCGATGGAAGTACTCCAAAAGACTCGACAAAGGAGCGGTGGTGGTGGTGGGAGATGAGAGGAGATCTGA
>SNQN01006056.1:15844-34235 GCA_008642245.1 Bassia scoparia | reverse complement strand
ATTCTTTTTGAGCCGAAAACCATGAATTATACGTTACCGAAATGAGGTCTGAGGACAATTTTCGTAAAAATCTTTAACGTGAGTTCATAGGACAATATGATGGGTCCAAGAAAGATTTGTGGCCCAAATGAGTCCATAAGGGGTACTTTTGAGTCTGTTAAAGAAAAAACGAAAAAACGTCGAAACAATCGTAGGAGGTAGCBCGTTTAGTATTTGGGTCTGAATTTGTTCGAATTAGGCCTGAGCAAAAATATCTGAAAATCCGAAAATCCGATCCGTATTCGATCCGATCTTTTAGGATACCCGATCCAATTTTTTTCGGATCGGATATCCGATCCAAAAAAATCGGATATCGGATACCAACTCGGATATCGAAATTTTAGATTTCGGATGTCAGAAAATCCGAAAATATCGGATATCCGAATATCCGAAACAAATCGGATATTGGGCTTATTTTCATTTTTTTGAACTTTAGGTCCATTGTAATTTGTTAAGTGTATCACTAAACCCTAAAATTCAAAGCTTCTCTCACTCACTCTCTCAGTCTCTCTCTCTCTTGTCTTTTCCACTCCCAGATCTGAGATCTCACTCAGTCACTCTCAGTCTCTCACCATCGGCGCTGCCAGCCTGCCACCATCGGCTCCGTTCTCTTCTCGTCGGTCTCTTCTTGGCTCCGTTGCTCTCGTCGGTCTCTCCATCGGCTCCGTTGCTCTGCTTGGCTCTGGATGCTCGGTTACTACTTACTAACGGTTAGTTGCAAATTTGGGTTAAAATATGTTTMTTTTAAACAAGAGTTTTGCAAATTTTTAGGGATTGAATCATATTGGTATTGTCYGTTATTTGGAGAATCAGTTTTTGCAATTTTTTAGGGATTGAATCATATTACAAGTCTAAAATGGCGTTATTCATTGTAAATTTTGTTTAGAAACATCTTGCTGCCAATCCTGCCATTATCATTGTAAATTCATTGTAAATTTTGTTTAGAAGCATCTTGCTGCCATTATCTAAAATTGCGTTATTCATTGTAAATTTATCTGCGAATTTAGTTGCAATTTAAATGTCATTAGTGCAGTTTGTATTTTTGCTATTTTTCATTTGTATAGTACGTGCAAGTATTTTTTCATTATTGCAGGAATGTTTTGTCTTTTATTTTAATTATTGAAGTGATTATATATTACTAATGGTTCTGGATAACACTGTTCTAACAGACCTATTTTTATATCGATACAAAATTTGCAATTTACTGTGAAGGAAATAAGACGAAAAACATAACACACTGTATTTGTCCATGCAAGAAAACTAAATTAGCATTTCCTAACAGACTCATTACTTAGATTAGTTAGATGATGCTATGAATGTCTACTGTGAGTACCAAATCAGCAAAAGCTGTCCCCAACACCTACCTTCTACCCTTTACAATTGTTGTTTACTTGTTTAGATTGACAAGTAAGTGCATATAGATTGACAAGTGTTATTTAGATTTGTTTTAACTAGAATATGTATACAGTATGTTCTAGTGTTATTTGGGTATGATAGGTTGTAGTATTTGTTATAAACTTATAATTATTGTATCATTAATCATGTTTTAACTATTATTGTGCCAGATTAATGGCCGATATCACAGGGGAGAGTGCTACTCCTCCAAGTGTTAACCCCTCAAGCGATGATCCATTGGCGTCCACTGCAAATGCTACACAACCAAACCAACAAGATGTTCCACCAAATTCGGAGGCGCAAATTCCAACCAAGAGAGCGGGTGGTAGTAACGTTGATTCTGGGGCTAAAAAAAAGGTAAGAAGAAAAGATCTTGGGTTTGGGATCACTTTGAGTCATTAACAAAAGATGGGGATAAGAGGGCAAAATGTAACTATTGTAAAAATGATGTTTGCGGTGATTCAAAGAGCGGTACAAGTGTCATGAAAAATCACATTCTAAGGTGCAAAGAGTACCCTCCTAACATTGATAAATCACAAAGACTTCTTTCTTTACAAAGTGAACAAACCGAACATGTTAAGGGAGATGGTAGTGTTGATGACAATATGACAGGGGCATTTGTCAATGGTAGAAAAGGTAGGTTAGACCTTTGGAAATTTAAGCAAGATGAATGTAGAAAAGCTTTTGCAAAGATGGTTTTTTTAATGGATGAGAAGCCTTTTAGATGTTGTGAACATGAGGGTTTACGCTATTTCATGTCATTTGCACAACCCAACTTTATTTTTCCCTCTCATTTTACCGTGGCAAGAGATTGTTATCGTGTATATGTAGAGGAAAAAAGGAAGTTAAAAAGTTACTTTTCTAAGTCTTCTTCTCGCATTTGTCTCACCCGATACTTGGACATCTTGTCAAATTGTGTTACATGTCTTTAACTGCTCATTTCATTATTGATGATAATTGGATTGCATAAAAAAATCTTAAATTTTTGTCGATTAGTGGTCATTCTGGTGAGGCTATTGGTAAGGGAGTTGAAAAAATGTTTGCTTGAGTGGGGCATCACTAGAGTCATGGACTATAACAGTGGACATGCAAGTTTCTAATGATGTAGGTATCCAATACATAAGAAGAAGGCTTTAGAGTGGAAAGATGGGGTTGTGTTGGATGGAAAGTTTGTTCATATGCTGTGCAGCTCACATTCTTAATTTAACTGTGAGGGAGGGTTTGAAGGAAAATGATGAGTCCATAAAAGAATAAGAATGGTGTAAGGTTTGTTAGATCTTCTCCTGCAAGGTTGCAAAAGTTAAGAATTGTGTCAATCAAGAACAAATTGAGTCAAAACGACATCTTTTCTTAGATGTTGAAACTAGGTGGAATTCAACTTACATGATGTTGGAATATGCTTCTATATATCGTAAGGCTTTTGACTTGCTTGAACCTCAGATGGTGGTAAATTTATGTAAGAATATGTCAAAGTCTAATGGTGTCCAATTGGATGATGATCTGGATCATATTGCTTTTTTGCTCCTCTTTTCTAAGAATTTTATGATTGCTATTAGAACTTTTGGATTCTTTGTCATGTTCTCTAATGTGTATTGCAAGAACTTGTTACCATTGGAAGCATGATAAAGAGGAAGTGTGAAAGTAGCGGATGATTGGTTGAAGATTATAGGACAATGGAATGTAATGAGAAGCATGAAAAAGTGATCTTGGGAAATGTGAATAATTATTAAGTTTCTGTATGTGTTGATGTTGTACTTGATCCATAAGGAGAAAATGCAAATATGTGAAGTGGCGCTACACTTGACTGCATTCATAGTATTCCTGAAAAAGCCAAAGCAGTTGATATGATATAGGGTTATTGGATGCATTGAATACTTGTTCGAGACATTATGCTGTCTTCCGCTCATTAAAAAACAGTGGGGATCAGATCAGCATGTTATTGATCTTAAACAAGAGAATGGAAAGCTTTGTGGAATTGGCATTTGGATATCGGCACGTCGTGCTTGAGGGTTAGGGAGTCAACGTGTCTGAGAAAAGTGTTTGGATAGTATCTAAATCGATGAATGGGACTCATGCTATTGGAAAGAGCTTTTGGATGCCTTAGATTGGTGGAATCCGGTGGGGAGATACCTTTGTTGCTTTATGGCAAAAGTTGTCTTAGCTGTACCCCGTTTCCATGTACGCTCCGTCTGATTTAGTACGGGTGGCGAGTCTTATCCTTTGTGCTCACTAGTCTCCAATATGGTTGGAGCTTTGATATGTTCTCGAGATTGGTTCGCTACTCGGGCCTTTAGTGTTGAAGAATCTTGAGTATTGAAGATTCAGAGAAAGGTAAAACATTAAATGTCATTATTATTTTTTTAATTAATTCATAATTGTTTAATCTTACTAATTTTTCTATTCGATATATTTTTAAATTTGTTGTGTAGAGTTTCATCTCTTTATTGACAAACCTTCAAGTGGCGTTAGTTGATGATTAATCATAGAGTTGAAGATGAGACTTGAAGATTAGAGCTTGGAGTTTGAAACTTGGAAGAGATAAATATGATTTGCTTGTAATTTTTTTTTTGTTTTGTTTCTTGGGATGTATGTAATATTTTAAAGTTTGTGGACTTGATGTATGGTTTGTTTAATATTTTTGGATTTGGCTTGTGGATTTTGGACCGATATGTTAGTGATAGAGTTGCTTAGTAGTTGGGCGTGGAGCTTGAGCGGTGACGCTTGAGTTTTGAAATTAAGAAACTATTTTATGTTTGTTGAATATGTTTTGGATTTCTGTAGTTGTGTAATTGTGTTCTTATTATAAATTTTTTAGATTTTAGTTTATTATTAGAGACTAGACATTAAATAATTATCATAAATATATTGATTTTTCATAAACATTTAACATAATAAAGTAAAAAGATATATACATTCATATTTCAATAACTATGTATTGACTATTGATATATGAATAAATAGCTATATATATAGAAGAGAAAAAATTAAAAAATTAATAGGTTTTTTTAAAATTTCGATATCGGATACTTGAAGTATCTGTCCGAAAAATTCGGATATGGGATATCGGATATCCGGGCATTTCAGATCGGATACGGATATCAATTTCGCAAATTTTGGATACGGATATCCGATCCGAATGGATAACGGATCAATATTCGATCGTAGACAGGTCCTAGTTGGAATAGCAATTTCTCATGACTTGGAAGGCGTGACATAAATTCTAGACAAAATCAAGCCGGGTCACCAAGACATGGTTTTTCGGCCGAAAACCATAGCTTATACATATCACCGAAATGAGATGTCCGGACAATTTTCAGAAAAATTGCCGAAACCTTTACCATGGGGGTTCATATGATAATATGATAACGAGAAAACGTCGAAACAATCGTAGGAGGAAGCACGCTTAGTATTTGGGTCCAAAATTGTTGGAATAGTAATTTCTTATGACCTTGAAGGTGTGACAAAAATTCCCGAAAAAATCGAGCCGGATCACCAAGACTTGGTTTTACGGCCGAAAACCATGGATTATACATCACCAAAATGAGTTCTCCAGACAATTTTTGGAAAAATTGCCGAAACATTTACCATGGGTTCATATGACAAGATGATGGGTCCAAGGAAGATTTGAGACCCAAATGAGTCCATAAGGGGCAATTTTGAGTCCAACAAAGGAAAAACGAGAAAACGTCGAAACAGTCGTAGGAGGTAGGACGCTTAGTATTTGGATTCGAAAATGTTGGAATAGTAATTTCTCATGATTTGCAAGGTGCGACATAAATTTCGGACAAAATCGAGCCAAGTCACCGAGACATGGTTTTTCGGCCGAAAACCATGGATTATACATCACCAAAATGAGGTCTCCGGACATTTTTCGAAAAAATTGCCAAAACGTTTACCATGGGTGCATATGACATTATGATGGGTCCAAGGAATATTTGAGGCCCAAATGAGTCCATACCGGGTTACTTTTGAGTCCGTCAAAGGAAAAACGAGAAAATGTCGAAATAGTCGTAGGAGGTAGCACGCTTAGTATATGGGTCCGAAACTGTTGGAATAGTAATTTCTTATGACCTGGAAGGTGTGACAGAAATTATTTCAAAATCAAGTTGGGTCACCGAGACATGGTTTTTCGACCGAAAACCATGGAAAAATTGTCGAAACCTTTACCATGGGTGCATATGACAATATGATGGTTCAAAGGAAGATTTGAGGCCCAAATGAATCCATATGGGGCARTTTTGAGTCCGTCAAAYYAAAAACAAGAAAATGTCGAAATACTCGTAGGAGGTAGCACGCTTAGTATTAGGGTCATCGAGATATGTTTTTCGGCCGAAAACCATGTATTAATGCATATCACCGAAATGAGGTCTCCGGACAATTTTCGGAAAAATATCTGAAACCTTTACCATGGGTTCATATGACAATATGATGAGTCCAATGAAGATTTGAGGCCCAATTTAGTCCATACAGGGCASTTTTGAGTCCGTCAAAGGAAAAACGAGAAAACGTCGAAACAGTAGTAGGAGGTAGCACYCTTGTTATTTGGGTCCGGAACTGTTGGAATAGTAATTTCTCATGACCTGGAAGGTGTGATAGAAATTTCATACAAAATCGAGCCGGATCACCAAGACATGGTTTTTCGGACGAAAACCATGGATTATACATCACCGAAATGAAGTCTCAGGACAATTTTAGAAAAAATTGCCTAAACCTTTACCATGGGTTCATATGACAATATGATGGGTCTAAGGTAGATTTGAGGCCCAAATGAGTCCATACGGGGCACTTTTGAATRCGTCAAAGGAAAAACGAGAAAARGTCAAAACATTCGTAGMAGGTAGCACGCTTAGTATTTGGGTCTGAAACTGTTGGAATAGTAATTTCTCATGACCTTGAAGGTGTAAAGAAATTCCGGATAAAATCGAGCCACATCACCGAGACATGGTTTTTCGGCCGAAAACCATGGATTATACATCACCGAAATGTGGTATACGGACAATTTTTTCGGAAAAAATTRCGAAACCTTTAACATTGGTTAATAATATGATGGGTCCAAGGAAGATTTGWGGCCCAAATAAGTCCATACAGGGCACTTTTGAGTCTGTCAAAAGAAAAACGAGAAAATGTCGAAACAGTCGTAGGAGGTAGCACGCTTAATATTTGGGTCCAAAACTGTTGGAATAGTAATTTCTCATGACCTGGAAGGTGTGACGAATTCCGAACAAAATCGAGCCGGGTCACTGAGACATGGTTTTTCGGCCGAAAACCATAGATTATATATCACCGAAATGAGGTCTTTGGACAAATTTCGTAAAAATTGCCGAAATCTTTACCAAGGGTTCATATGACAATATGATGGGTCCAATGAAGATTTGAGACCCAAATGAGTCCATACGGGGACCTTTGAGTCCGTCAAAGGAAAAACGAGAAAACGTCAAAATAGTCCTAGGAGGTAGTACGCTTAGTATTCGGGTCCGAAACTGTTGGAATAGTAATTTCTCATGACATGGAAGGTGTGACAGATATTTCGGGAAAAAATCGAGTCGGGTCACTGAGACATGGTTTTTCGGCCGATAACCATGGATTATACATCATCGAAATGAGGTGTCTGAACAATTTTCGGTAAAATTGCCGAAATCTTTACCACGGGTTCATATGACAATATGACGGGTCCAAGGAAGATTTGTGGCCCAAATGAGTCCATTCAGGGTACTTTTGAGTCTGTGAAAGAAAAAACTAGAAAACGTCAAAACAATAGTAGGAGGTAGCACGCTTATTATTTGGACAGTTTCGGACCCAAATACTAAGCGTGCTAAATCCTACGAATGTTTCAACGTTTTCTCGTTTGTCTGGAGTTTTTTCYGTAAAAATTTRGGCCATGATACGTCGATTTTTCCCAAAATTTATCCCACACCTTCATGGTAATGAGGGATCTTCATTCTAGTAGTTTCGTCCCCCAAATACCGAGTTTTGTGCCTCCCACAGGAGTTTTGACGTTTTGTCGCTTTTTCCTGAAATTTGGCTTATGGCCTCCAAAAACCCATCAAATCTCCTCGTTTTTTTTCCCCAAATTATGTCTGACATCATTATATATAGGCCTGTCAATTTGGTTCAACAATTCAGTTATGGTTGGATCCAAACAGTTCAGTTCGGTTCAATTCAGTTCAACATACAATTCAGTTCAGTTTGGTTCGTAACAGTTCAGTTCAATTCAGTTTAAACAAACTTATATATTGTTGTCGGAACCCACGGTATATTGTTGACGTATCCACTTTTTTGGCGAAAAAACGACGTATRGATGACCCGGCTCGGTTCCGCCCAAAATTTCTCCCAAACCTTCAGGTTGATGAGGGATGACTATTCCAACAATTTTGTCCCCAAATATCGAGTTTTCTGCTTCCAAGAGGCATTTCGACGTTTTGTCGCTTTTCCTTAAATTTGGCTTGCAGCCTCTGAAACACCATCAAATTTCCTTTTTTTTGCCCTAAATTTTGTCTGGAATCATTATATATGGTTGTGGGGAACCCATGGTAATTTCGGTAATTTTTCCGAAAATTTTCCGAAAACCCTATTTTATCCATGTTTTTCGATCAAAAATCGACGTATCGGTGACCCAGATCGATTTTACCCAAAATTTCTCTCACACCTTCAAGGGTGATGAGGGATGACTATTTCAACAGTTTCGGCCCCAAATACGGAGTTTTGTGCCTCTCATGAGCGTTTTAACGTTTTGTCGCTTTTTCTTAAAATTTGTCTTGCAGCATCCGAAACCCTATTAAATCTTCTCGCTTTTACCCCAAATTTTTTCTAGCGTCATTATATACGATTGTGGGAGCCCATGGTAAAATTTCGGCATTTTTTCCAAAAAACCTCATTTTCCTAATGTTTTATAATCCACGTTTTTTGGCAAAAAAAAACGATATCTCAGTGACTCGGCTCAGTTTTTCACTTAATTTCTCCCACACTTTCAGGGTGATTTAGGATGACTATTCTAACAATTAATTCCRRAAATAGGGAGTTTTGTGTCTCCCACGGGCTTTTTTGTCACTTTTTCTTGAAATTTTTTTTACGGCCTTCGAAACCCCATGAATTTTCCTCGTTTTGCCCCAAAATTTGTCTGGAATAGTTATATGGTTGTGGAACCCACGGTAAAATTTCTAGAAAAAATTTCGGAAAATTATTCAGAAACTTATTTTTTGTGATGTATAATCCACGTTTTGCGACCAAAAAACGACGTCTGGGTGTCCCAGCACGATTTTGCCCAGAATTTCTCCCACACCTTAAGCATTATGAGGGATGCATCCTACGCAAGTTTCGGTCCCAAATACCAAACGTAGTGCCTCCTATAAGCGTTTTGACGTTTTTTTGGTTCGTCGTTTGCGGACTCAAAAGTCCCCTATATGGACTCATTATGGACCCAATTTTGCCTTGGGTTCATCATATTATCATATGAATCTTAGAATTTTCAGCCGCACCAAGTTTCATCTTCATGATGTATAATCCACTTTTTTTGGCCCCATGAAATCGTCATTTCGACGACCAACACGGTTTTGTTATGAATTGTTAAAACACCTTAGGGGTTATAACTTATAAGGGATGACTTAGTACAAAGTTTCAGCTTCAAATGACGAGTGTTGTGCCTCCTAGGAATGTTTCGACACCTAAAATTCCAAGCGTTAGTGGCTTCACCACATATGGACTCATTTGGGTRCCAATTTTTGCGTGGGTTCATCATATGACTAAATGAACCCGTGGTAAAATGTTCGTCAATTTTTCCAAAAATAATTCGAAAGTTCATTTTTCATGGATTATACAACCTTCATTTTTGAGCCCAAAACGACGTCTTCATGGACCCGGTCGCATTTTTCCCTAAAAAAGTTATCACATGTTTCTGTAAACATATGATGACATGATGTAAAATTTAGTATCAAATAGCGACTAAAGAGTCCATAAAAACTTGTTGATTTGTCTCTACATTATAGTTGATTGAAGCTGTAAAATGACTGCTAGGATTCACAAACAGCAGAGTAGACCACTGGTACTTCCTGTTGGAAATAAGGCTAGTAATACCAAGAACAAACTTATCAATTCATGGCGTGATCGGAATCACTGTCCTAAAGTCGAATTTGTCCCGTACTCGTACACACGGCCTCACGGCAATCGTCCCCCAAGATTACACGACTCCAGCTTAATGGTGTACTACAAAAAATCGGATTGAGAACTCGATCGAACAATGCCCAAGGAGAGAAACAGAGAGATGTGTTTAGGTTTTGTGGAGTACGAATATTTCTGTGTCTTTGCAATGAAGCCGAGGAAGACAATATATAGTGATTAGGCAACACGGAAGGTCAAAGATTACGGATTAATTAGGGGAAGATATTGAGGCAAAAAATCAGGCAACAAATAATCCGTAATCAATTTGTAACGGAAAGGAAATTTATTAAACGTTACAAATAAACAAGGCAAGTTTGACCAAAAAATATATAGGGAGTGTAAAACGGGCCACACCCACACCCACACCCGCGCACGTGTCACGAGCACGAGCATGAGCCGGGCCGGACGACGGCGGCGGCACGCGCGTGGGGATGCCCAAGCCTAGCCCACACACTAGCTTCATACACTTGGTAGCACACT
The DNA here is from genome assembly GCA_008642245.1 of Bassia scoparia. Classification (NCBI taxonomy): domain Eukaryota; kingdom Viridiplantae; phylum Streptophyta; class Magnoliopsida; order Caryophyllales; family Amaranthaceae; genus Bassia; species Bassia scoparia. The sequence goes on along the minus strand of SNQN01006056.1, from coordinate 24,167 downwards.
TCCCTTTATAAATAACAAGAAATGGTCTCAAACTTCCCATGTGGGATAAACAAATTCTTTAAAGCAAATAAATGGAGTTCAACTCCAACATTCCCCCACATTATTCAAAGAATAGAGAAGAAACGAGTACAGGAAGAAATGGGCATTGGAGACACAAGTGTTTAAGATATCAATGTCTTTTGGACTTGAATTGACACCCAATGTTTACAAATGTATTCTACATCCATCTTTAGGTGGATATTGCCTTGAACCTATCAATGGAGTTTGTATGAACACATCTGCACATTACACTTTTCTCAAAATCAAACAAGTTCTCGCACACACACATATATATAAATTTGTCTCACGAATCCTGGTCTTTCATGAACGCTCTAGAGACTCCAAGCCTTAAGAGTCTCATAGGYGTTGGACAAATTCCCCACATTCTGACATTCATATAGGTAAGTTCATCAAGTTTGTCTCATCACAAACCACCTCATAGGGCTATGAACTTATTAAGAGCTAAAGCTCATTCTTACATACAATTAATAAAGTACTACATCGCTTTTATTAGGAATGGTTCGTAGTACAAACTCGAGTTAAATCATGACTTCGTTTGACCCTTTTGAACTTGAATTTAACAATCCAAGTTGGGTATCCATCACAACTTACTCATTCATAGGCTTTAAACCCATTCCCTGTGCTGACTCCAACACCATTTTTCTACAAAGGCCTTTGGTGAAAGGATCTGCAATATTCCTTTCAATTTTTACATACTCAAGTGATATCACATCATTTCTGATGAGATTTTTCACAATTCCATGCCTCAATCGAATATGTCTCCTTTTCCCGTTGTAGGATCTGTTGTTTGCAACTCCAATTGCAGCTTGAGAATCACAATGCATGGAAATTGAAGGAGTAGGCTTCCCCCACAATGGAATGTCAACTAGCAGTCCTCTTAMCCATTCGGCTTCCTGATCTGCCAATTCTAAAGCAATAATTTCATATTCCATTGTAGATTTAGCAATATAAGTTTGTTTTGATGATTTCCAAGATATAGCACCACCAGAAAGTGTAAACACAAAACCACTAGTAGATTGAATTTCATCATTATCGGACACCCAATTGGCGTCACAATATCCTTCTAGAACATTAGGTGTTCCATGATAGTGTAGACCCCAATTGATTGTCCCCTTTAGGTACTTCAACAATCTAATCAAAGCACCCCAATGCTCATGATTAGGATTGTAAGTATATTACTTCATTATAAAGATTTTATATCGGATGCTATATTATTCATCAAAAACATCACCTTCCCAATGATCTTAGCATATCCTCTTGTTGATGTACCTTTACCTTTATTTTCTTCAAATGAAATCTAGATTTCTATTGGGTTTTACAGACCAATCATTGATTAAATTTTTGCAAAATTTTTTCAATGTAATGGATTGATTAAGACAACCCATTTGAAATTTCTAGGAAGTTTATGTCAATTATACTATCTGTCTCTCCTAGTCCTTCATGTCAAAGCAAGTACTTAGAACAGCATTTGTCTTTTATATATTGTCTTATATTGGGTTCAAAATTGCTTATCATATTATGTATATGAAACAACCAATTATACTTTTGAAACACAACTGATCAGAATCATCTAATTACTTTTGAGATCTAGTTTAGTTTTGAATGATGACAACTTACGAAAACAGGATTTAAAGTATGCAATTAGTTGGTTCGGGGAACTAGCTAGTTGAAACTTTGTTTCCTTAGACAGTTAATATTTAATTAGAATGCTTTGAATAATGTTTATTCATTGGAAACAGTGTGTTTGACTAGAGCTCTTCACTGGTGCATGAGACTGTCGATGTGTTTCCTTTGCTTTATTCTTGAGAACATGTCTTAATTTTTGTTGCATTGTTACATGTTATTGTTGCTGTAGATAGTTTTATTCCAATGATTGAAGTGTGATTATCCTTTCTGAGAAACGCTGTGCTCAAAGATTGAAGAGTATTATAGAATAGATTCAAGCCTTGAGATTGATTGATGAAGATCGAGATTGTAATCTTAAGAGTTTAATTAAGGATTTATGTAATATGCTCTGTAGTGTGACTAATGGAATGAACTAAGTAATTAAAGTGTTTTTAGTTATGTTGTAATTCTGGTTACAAGCTCATGAACGATTCCCACACATCATGAACCCAAGCTGGAGGAAACAGGCTTGGTTCCTAAATAGAAATGTTTGCTGCGGTTTGAAAGGGTTTTTCTAATACTTTTCAGATATTTTGAAGATTTTTGCAGCTGAAATTATAGATTGGATTATTACTTAAATTACTTAAGGAGATATAATTGTTCGACAAATTTAGGATTAATCGAAGATAAACATTTCCATAAACTAACTTGCCTTGCTATTACGCTAATATTTTATGGATAACTGGGTTAATATTAATATACTCTATACTCTTCAAACATTCTATATCTCTCCCACGGATTAAAAGGAGTACATACTTAGAGAACACAAAAAGATATAGTTCATAGAACCTCCGACGTCTACACGAGCATACATCGAGCACATATTCTACTTATCTTTTAAGAAGTAATTCGTAAAGAGAGATATTGTCTTTGTAAGTTTGTATCAACGAGGGTGTGAAAGCTTGGTGTGTTTGTGAGTCAACACAAGTTGATTACGAGGTGAGTCGAGTGCACGTTTCAGAGGTGAGTGTGGGGTTGTACTGGTCTCCCGGAGTAGGAGAACAGTGTGAGAAGTTCTTTTGTTTTTTCAGAGTTTGTTATAAGGTTATCGGTGTGGGACGTTAGCCAGAGTTGGGTGAACCTCATTAGATACTGTGTGTCTTTTACTGTTTTATTTGAAGCCATTCCGCTGCGGGTGTATGAAGACAGCAATGGTTCCTAATCATAAATCCAGAAAGCAAAAAAGAATTGGTCATCGTTTATCTCATTACCCCCCCTCCCCTTCTTGAAGTATCTTTAGAATCTTTCAAAACATTCAATAATGAAGTGTTGATTTAAATTGTTACATTACCTTGTTTGTGATAGCCTGTTTCAGACATTAATTAGTCTTATCAATTTCACACCTTACTTCCATGGTCCTGGAGCATACATACCTTTGGTCGCTCATGTAATTTCCTCTGCAATCCTCAAAAGCAGTATTAACATCATGTTGATGCCATGATAGTTATATGGAAGCAAGTGCAATTTAAGGCTCTAATAGTACTCGTATTTGGTCCAGGAGATAGGTATCAAAAAAGTTAAACTTCTTTTGGTGATTACCACACACGTTACAGTCTAGCTTTTGTATTTTATCAATAACCTCATGGTTTTGTTTCTTTTTTGAAAACATTTACTGCTTAGAGGTTTGGCACCCCCTAGGAATCTGTCAAAACCATGTGTTATTATATTATTGACTCTAATTCACTGTTAATGACCTCTACCAAAACTAGAGTCAACTGAATATGGCTTCTTTATAGTCTAGGATATCTTCTTAAACAAAGACATACTACTTGTTCATCTATCACACTTCTTGTGAGACGAAGATATAAATCAGGTCCAAAACTAGTTCTAGTTCTGGCTCTTCTGCTTCTTCTAGGTTCTACGGTTCACTAGAAAAGCAAGATCAGGTTGTGGGATAAATAGTAGTAGAAGTATGGGTTAAAGAGATTTACATCCTTTTCATTGAAGACATATTGCTAAAGAACTCACATCTCTGTTCTCTTGTCGCACCAAAGCCAGATCCGTCTTTGAGTATAAACCTGTAAGCAGCACTGTTAGAGCATAGCCAATAAATTCCATCAATAGTTTTTGTCCAATCTTACTCTTTTGGTATCAGGCAAATCGATTTTGAGCCTCTGTTAACTCACGTAGACTTTAGCTTTCACTAACTTCTTTTGGTGTCTTTTCATAGACTTCTTATGAGAAAGGTTACCAATACAAGCGGTTTATAAGCCTTCCCACATTGAGGTCGGGATTCCTGACTATGAGCTTGCATCATCATTTCTTTTTAGGAGTCATGTTCTTCGTTAGTATGTTTGTTCAGGGGTATAAGCGGGCTGGTGGTCTCGATGTTATTTCACTTTTGCTATTAGTGGCTTAAGAGGTGTCCATCAGAATTCCCCACACGGTCTTGATCTAACTCTTTATTTAAGGTCTATTGGTTTCAACTTCGGCCTTATAATTAAGAAATTCTTCTGCTTCATCTTTTGAGGCTAAAGGTACACTTTAAAACGTGAAAATCATCTACAAAGGTAATTAGTACCATTTTGACTCTGTTATCGTTCTTAAAGTCCCTAGTCACTATGCTAGACTAAGTTAATGGACTACTTCAATTTGTGAAAAGTTTTTTAGATGTTTGGTATTAACACACATACCACTAATACAAACTCGCTGGACTAAGTGGGATTAAGTAAGTTGTTTGGGCCTTGTACGAGGCTAATTACATGTCCCAAACGAGAATTTCATAGAGAACAAGGTCAGCATATAGACAAACGCAGAAGTTTTAGCAATCATACAAACATCAAGACAAAAAGCCCCCATTACTAGAAACCCTTTCACAATTTCTATTGGTGAACAAGCTTATCAGATTCAAAGTCAGTTTACCCTTGCTTTGTTAGTCAGGGTCCAGAAATAAGGTTTGTGAATTTCCGGACATGTAAATTATGTAACGAACAATGTTTTTCGAGTCAGGTTTCAGTTACTTTTCCGTTCCATGACACTCACTGAGTTGGTTTCCATGTACACAATCTCCTTCAACAACGTTCATAAGATATCAACATTTCTTGTTAGACAAATGTTGCTATGGCACATATTACAATCCACTCAGTCACATTGGTGACTAAGTGACCTCAGAAACAACACATAAATGATTCATCAGCTCAGCAAGTGGTTACGCTTGGAACTGCTCCTTCGGTTCGTTTTCCTCCTGGTCCATCCTCTTTTTGACAACTTCTCATGCTTGCGATGTCGAACTCCCCACACGTGAATCAGATTTCACTGAACTGTCTCTTTGGGATGGTCTCCTTGTCTTTGTTGAACCTGTTGTTTTCTGGTGCCATGGAACTGGTTCGGACCCTTTCCTTTGTAACCCTTGAATTTACCGGCAGACATAGATTCAACAAGGTTAGCAGTAGAGGAAGAATGTTCATGAGTTTTCCCTTTCAACTGCAACCTGTTCTGCTATCTAATATTGATATGCGACACCAACTCTTGGAGAGTGAAATCCTTCTGGTTGTGCTTCAAGGAATGGACATAACCCTCCCACGAAGGTGGTAACTTGTTAAGAAGGCAGTTGGTTTGAAAAGTCTCACAAATCTTCATACCCTCAGCAATAATATCAGCACATAAAGTCTCATACTCAATCCAGAACAGATTTGTCATCAGTCATTTTAAAGCTTAACCAACGACTACAAGCATATTTCTTAGTTCCATAGTCATCAGTACCATATTTCAGTTTCAAAGCATCCCAAATTTCCTTAGCACTCTTATACTTACTATATATCAYATATAAAGTTCTAGTCATATAGTGCAACAACATCTCACGACAAGTCTTATTATCCTTATCAAAGTCCCTAACGGAATCAGTTGGAGCAACATCAACAGTAAAAACARAATCAACTCCAATCTGACCTAAAAAGAACTCTATCTTATCAGACCACATCCTATAGTTTTTCCCATCAAACGGATCCATCTTAGATATATCAYGAATAAAAGGATTGCTAAGTGGAACAGCCATATGAATAATAGCCATATTAACAATATAAAATTCGACTTTAGATTGTTGGAAATAAGGCTAGTAATACCAAGAACAAACTTATCTGAATTGACGTGGCGTGATCGGAATCACTGTCCTAAAGTCAAATTTGCCCCGAACTCGTACACACGGCCTCACAGCAATCGACCCACACACGCGCACGTGTCACGAGCACGAGCCGGGCCGGACGACGGCGGCGGCGAGCGCGGGGATGCCCAAGCCTAGCCCACACACTAGCTTCAAACACTTGGAAGCACACTTCCCTTTATAAACAACAAGAAATGGTCTCAAACTTCCCATGTGGGACAAACAAATTCTTTGAAGCAAATAAATGGAGTTCAACTCCAACACTTCCTAGTTAATATAGCCAAGAATTACGGGGTGTCGGATCACAAAATTTTCCTCATTTTATCTAAGCACTRTATTTCCACTAAGCAAGGCACTTCCCACGCAAATATTTTCTTGTAAAGAATGTGTCCGACGATTGGCAAGCTAAGAAACATCCATACACTGTTAAAAGCGGCTTAAAGCGACACTGTTCATCGTGAACAGTGTGCAGATGATTTTGCCCTTGTTTAGCCAGCGTTTTTACGGATGTGCCATTACTTTATTCCTTCCTTCATTTTCTTCCTGATTTTGCTTTCGATGAGTTTCCTCAACATTTCAGCTCCATTTTTCTCGGCATTTCTCTTCGACAGCTCCTTTGTTGTTTGCTTGCCATTTTTTCCCGACCATGTTTAATTTCTTTTTTGCTCGCCATTTTGGTCYTRGTGTTTGTTTCAGTTTGTCAACGGTTGGGGAGGTGTGAGTGAGGATGGTTGTGACATAGATGACCGCATGCGACCTATGGGGCCCAGAAAAATCATAAGAGGTGGACCAGAAAACATTCTTACAAATAAAAAAATTAAGGTCCAGCCTATTCAAGCACTTTACTATATATTAAGGGGAAAATATTAAAAAGGAGAATACAGGGCTAACAAAGATAGAACTTGTGTAATTCTCAAAACAGCATCAGAGCCTTGGCTTCGAAAAAATGGGCATGCAACTTATGCAAGATCATTGTTGTAGAAGAGCTTTAAGGAGTTGGGTATAGCTTGGTGGTAAGCTCATCACATCCCATGACCAAGGTCATGGGTTCTCAATCATTAACCCCAGATTGGTCGTAATAAATACCAGAAACAAGACTTAGCAAGGATACCTTGATAACAACATAAAGATTGCCTGGCCAAGTCACATCGAGCAGTCACCTCAACTCAACCCTAACCCAGCCAAGTTCAGGCCATGTTATGCATTAACTCTTTGTGGCTTAGTCAACTTGGCTTCAAAATAACCCATTCAATTGTATCATTCAAGGCCATGATTTGAAATATCTTAGTGTTATTAATTGGCCATTTTTGTAATAAACTTTTCARGATGAACTATAGATTGAGAATGTATCTCTAACATCCTTTGGAAACATAATCTCTCTTTGCTCCAAGTCTTCTCTAATCTATAGAGTATGCTGGATTAGTGGAGCATTTAGGTTCTTAGGTTCTTAAATCATGGGTTTAATGATCAAATTGATTGAAGTTCATATGATTTTTATAGCATCTCTTTATTCTCAATTTCTCACGATTCAAAAAAATTAGAGTACAATTATAACTTCGAATTAATAAGAGCACTAATAATACTAATCGAGCTTATTATATTCTTCGATGGGCTTTGCCATTTGACATCTCTAATAGGGGAGCTCATGCTGAAATGAAAGACAAAAGATAGTCGCAAGAGATAATGATAGGAAATCGCCTAAGCACCATACCTTTTGGAACATATCAAAAGCAATGAACCAAGTATGCCAATAATTTAGCAACTAGTTTAGAAATAAATATGGTAAAAATTTAAATCAGCTTGAGAATTGATTTCTATATCTCTAAATTATAACACAGGAAAAAGAAAAACAGTAAGTCCATGTATGATGACGCTTCACYGAGTGAATAGTAAATCCTTTTGTGAATTACTATAATACAAACAGCATCAAAAGAAATCAGACTACAGGTCGTCTGAATGGCAAATGGACCTTTTTCTATAAACATCTGCAGCAATAGAACCATCAAAAGGGGCGAATCCAAGTTTCTAAGGAATATGAAATACTGACTCAGTTTTAAATTCACTGACCATGCCTTCTCCTTTACATCGCCCTACATCGTCTACAGGTCTCAGGTTTGGTTCTTGGAGGAACACTTGTTCTACCTGAAAAAGTTCTTAAATGACACATACATAAGAACTAGAGCAATTTAATCAAATCCATCAAGTAACAGATTCCACAAGCACCAGAATGTGCTAAAGATCARAGTGCTATGATCAAATACCACAAGTTTCACAAGGCAAAGTGGTTCGATGAGTCATCCTCGAACAGCTTCCACAAAGGATAACTACAAGAATTGATTRACATCTTCACCCTTTCTCTGATTAAAAATGTCCTGAAACTACATACCACAAAGAATGTCAAGAGCCCAAGACAGTAATAAGAGATTACCACTTTCATTACAGAAAGATTAATACTTGTGTTCTTACTAAGTCTGCAAGTCCTTCATATATAGGACATAT
>SNQN01006055.1:0-22092 GCA_008642245.1 Bassia scoparia | reverse complement strand
GAATTTGAGGGAACCATTGATGACACAAAATACAAGTAATTAGTTTGAACTTGCCAATGAATCGTGTAAATTGAATGACAATTTCACTATGAATTTAAACTTTTTGTAAAATAATATATGTTATGCATTTTTTTTAAAAAAAAGTTCCAATTATTTTATGAAAATGTCACTAAATTTGTATTATTCACAAACCGGTTAATGGTTTAAAAACTGTCTAGCGATAACTAATGGGAGTGCTAAAAAAAACTTAGCTTGTTGCACATATTGAGAAAGAAAACAAAAATCCATCAATAATAATTCAAGGACTACCCAAAACAAAATCTTCTCAATATATATATTAGGGCTACTAGCTAAGCTAGTACTTAAAAACCACCATCAGGGCTAGGCCTTTTAGAGGAGCTTGTATAATAATGTGAAGAGCTGCTGCTACCACTGTTGGTGGGGTAGCTCTCAAAGTCCCACTCTTGGTACCGAGGCGGCGSRTGGGTRGTATTCGCCGAAGTGGTGGTGGTCGAAGATGATGAGGACAGCGATGCCGACGTCAAATAATAGTTGCTAGCATCGACCGTACTACTTTGACTACTAGTTTGTGGGTACAAGCTTGACATGAAATAGGGGAAGTTGACATCGTTGCTAGAAAGTAGTTGTGCATATTGCACTAGGTCAGGGTACATATTATTATTATTATTGTTACTACTACTATTACTAGTAATATTTTGGTGTTGATGGGATAATAATGACGAAGACATGCCACTCGGACCGGGGCCCAGACCATGACCATGACCACGACCACGACCATAAGTAGTACCAGTAGTTGTAACAGCAGTATTAGTAGCAGTAGCAGCAGCAGCAGTCGTTGTGTGCTTTTGGTTGGCCATGTAGTAATTAGGGTGACCAAAAATGACTCTCTCAGGGAAGTTTAGCTTAGCTTTGTTGCCTTTGAACTTTAAGGCGGCATCGTCGTATGCGATGGCYGCCGCCTCGGCCGTCTCGAATGTGCCCAACCAAACCCTGGCTGCTTTCTTTGGGTCTCTGATCTCTGCTGCCCATTTCCCCCAAGGCCTTTGCCTCACTCCTCTATAATGCCTCTTCCTTCCAGTTCCTTCTCCTATAACACATTAACACATACACATAAGAATGGTAGAAGTTTAAGAGTTGCACATGCATGATTTACAATAACGATAATTAAAACGAAGCATATAACACTATTTTCAACGTATTATCATATGTATCGTTAAACTAATGAATTTATTAGACATATCGATTGTAAATTCCTAATCAATTACTGGATTGCAAATCTAGTGACATTTCCTGTAATTAACGTTAGTAGAGGGTAGAGTCTCTTTTCAAGGGAGGTTTGGTGATGTGTTAACCACACTACCATATTGTAGTCGATTTCTTCCTAGTCAATTAACGATTATGTAGGCGTCCGTGAATCCGATTGTCATTGAGCATTCAATTCTGAATCGAGTTGCACCTAACTATTCGAATACAACCTTATTTTACCACTATTATCATATTTGTATATTTTTTTCAGTTATGCACATTCGCAAATCAACATATATATAACCTAGCTCTTGTACAACTAATAATCTACATCTAAATTATTTTCAACTATATTAAGAGGACGTGCCTCAATTAGATCACTACTCTTCTTTTAAATATCTCGTACCAAATAAAAATCTTTTGTATCGCAAAAAATCCTCCTAATCCTTGTCCAAGAATTTAAAACGTGGAGTTATAAGTTATAAAATTATATTGCAATAGGTAAACATATCTTAGTCTTTAATTCTTAACTAGAAACTTAAATAAGACCTAAACCATCTAGTTTTACTCTATAAAAATGTTATGTATTGCATTTTTGCCAAACCATACAACATTACGTCCTAACTCAATAGTAAGAAACCTATAGCTAATCTTGACCAAATAAAGGCTATTTATACTCCTCGGTTCGATCAAACAAATTGTTTACTTCGTAATATATGTGAGACAAAACTTACACACTACATCTTACTAAAATAATTTTAAAAATAAAAGTAAAATAGTTTGATGTTTGAATATACACATTCAAAGAATTTGTTGAAAGTTGAATCACTTGATAAATGTTTTTTTATGTTTTTAAAACTTAAATTAATTATCATAGTTTCGATTTTCGAATGACGTAGCAAGATATCTAAACAATATTGTCAAAAGTCAAAACCATAACCAATTTATGTAAAGTTATTTGCTTAAAGAGAACTACAAACCAAAAATAAAAATCTATAAATAGATTAAAATGTGATATACGAGTACATCGCCTTTATCTTAAAAATTAGGTCAGACTTTATTATTTATTATTAATGTAATTACAATATCATATAGCCACACAAAACTTTGTCGATCCAAAGGACTTTCCCGTCAACTACAGTCACTTTTAGAATTTTATAACATGTTCTGTTTTATGAGACGTTCATGAATCATAAAATCATTAATATCGAGCACAAATTAACTCATTAAAGAAATATATCATATTAATTCCTCAATGCATAGACTAACTTTTTTTTTGAAATTTGTCTTTTATCACAAGATTCAGAAAAAATTAAGAAAGAAATCAACTCCAACATTAAAAAAGGATATAATATTTTTTGGGACATTATAAATGAAACCCATATGATATAACAATGGAGCACTTATAATTAAGAGGTGGTACGTGGAAAATTCCATCTTTTTGGGTTCACAGCAGGTGTGGGTGGGGACGTCACTTGACATGAATATACAAATCCGCTTTCTTTTATGTTTAATGCAATGCATTCTTCTTTCAGTCATTATATTCTGAGTAATTCAACTCATTTTTTTGGTCAATTTAAGAGCAACTGCATTGCCATACAATAATAGTACGAAAATATAAAAATAGCATAATGAGTATTATGTAGGACGACATAACCACATGCAAACAAGTTTCCGGAAGTATCTGATAAGCACACATAATGTGTGTGTAACATATATTCTCGTGCTCATCTTTGCTACTAAAACACACATGGGAGATAATATTTTAGTTAGTAGAATCGTATCTTATAGCAAGAGCATGCTTAAACTACTTAGATACGAGTTAGTCTTAGCTTCATAGTTATATATGTATGAATACGGAAAAATTGGTCCCAATAATAGCGTAGCAGACCATGCTTTACTACAAGTTGGGTAGCAAAACGTAACCTTAAACGAGTGCATAACTATATATGCTTGGAGTGTGGATTAGCATAAACTGTCAAAATAAAACGTTACATAAACATCAAAATCTAATAAAGAATAATCTTTTATAGCTATTTTCATGCCCCCTAAACAATGTTAATTAGTGTTGTTTTATACTCGTTATAAGTTTGGTTCAATGTTTAGATTTAGTATCAATATTTCATAGATACAAAAACACATAAGTTTATAATAAGTACTAATTTTAATAAGTAAATGTGTTAAATAATATAAATACGTTGATATAAGAATGAAAATCGCACTTATACATTAGCCTTTAGATTTATGTCTTTAATCAACCTTCTAGGACAATTAATATGTGGTAAACAATCCAAAATTTATGCAAAGGCGGTTGCATTGTGTTATTTGTGTAGTAGTACATAAATTATGTTKTTACCAGTTATCATTATCATAGATGGTCCGTTGCATGGCAGTACTATAATCTAAGTTGGAAGCAAAATACATATGTGTATGTTATATGTGGCAACACAAGCAAGCTTTATGCTCTTTTGACGTGCATGACCTGATCTCTTCAAAACTACTTGCTAAAAAACAATCATGATTTTATGATGAAACCGTCTTGGATTTTATGTCATAAAACAAGAGATTACATATATTTTTGTTCATATACATAAATTCAACGATGATTTTCACCTCGTTATATTATTTGTGTTTTTATATATTTACTCCCTCAGTCTTTTTATACTTGTCGTCATCTTTGTTTATTTTCATAGTTTTCGAAACTCAATTTCGAAACAAAATATCTTCAGCGCGCAARGYAAAAAAACAATTACTAATGGAGTCAAAACCCTAGAAATAGTTTCTAATAAGAGAAGCTAAGTGATAGATAATAGCCCTTATACAAGCATTAATTAATCAAACACAAGCACAGTTAAACTACCAAATTAGGCTTGGAAACAAGATTTTTTTTTTTTTGATGAGAAATGTGGGGGACTACGAATAAAACATACTATGTTTGTTTGGACATTAGAATTTGCAACAACTGTATACAAGGCATCTATCTTGCTCACTTACTTAACTAGATCAAACTTRGTACCTAACTTTTTTTGAAGAAAAGTATTCTTGAGCCAAACAAAGTAGGAAAAACTAAAATTGAAGTCCTCAAATTACACGTGTGCTCTGGATTTATTATATGTACCATAAAATAAATGATGTACATTTATAGGTGGAAATCTAGAAGTGGTCTAAATTATATAATATGATGACAAAGTAGATATCAATTCAATTTTACATAGATTGAAAGTGATGGCCTAAAACAAAGAGTAGTAGAAGAATGTGGTGATTATGATAAAGACTTGCAATTGCTCTAACAAAGCAAAAATGATCATAGTCTCTACTATTATTATTAACAATATGCAATCATATCCAACTCATATTTGTCACTTGGGTAGACCAACAAAAGATCGATAAAGTATTTCGTGTCTGTATTCTGYGTTTTTAAGGAGAGGATAGAAATCGACAGAATGAAAAATACATACCAGACCGATTAAAGAAAAGACCTATGTAATCGACGGACAAAAAAAATCGTTGTGAAAGATCACGCAACTACGCAAGTATATGTTTAGATTGTTTACTTAATGTGATAAGGGTAAAAAATATTATTGAAAGAAARAGAGAAAGAGAGTCCCTTACGCAAAGTATATTGATGTACTAGTAGCTGCTAGGAAGGATCATTTGATCACGCCAAACTAGCCAAGTGTGAAGCAAATAATGAAATAAATAGTTGCTGTTACTTTTTTGTCTTTTATTTGTTTTCATCTTTTTAATTTATTTTTTAAGGGCTTCTTTTCGGCCTTTTCTTAAGTTTGTTCTTGATTCATCTAGACCCATTTTTAATTTTGCGCCATAAAAAGGAGATTATTGTAAATATTATCTTACAGAATGTTGATTAAATTAATTTATTTCAAAAAAGGTGGAATTATACATCAATATATAGTATAAAGAAGCTAGCTTGCTTTAACATAATTAAATATGAATTAAGGTATTTAAATTATGTTTGGTTTTTATAATTAAATTACTATGGTTGTTTAATTAACTATACAAGTTAGTTTTTATTAAGCTAAAATTGAATTGGTATATAATCTTGGTAGTTATACAAAGTAATTAAAAGTAATCAGCTTAAAAATGACTCAGTATATATAGTCCTACCTCCTACAACATATATAATTAAGTTGTTTGTTTTAATCATTCTTATGTAGAAATTAAAGTAAGTGTGCAAATATAAAGTTCTAGCTAAATATTGAGTCAATTAGTATGAGGAAACTTAATAACGTTGAGATCTAAGTGATCTAAGAGGACATTTTTGTATAGGAATTGAAGCTAAGAAAACCAGAAGATGATTGTACGAGATTTGATCTCAGGTCTTGAAACAGTGGAGACATTAAGATAAAACGGGAAATTAAGCAAGATATATGGAGCGTACAACTAAGATTGACGAGCACTACCAGGTTGTATTTTGAGACGCGAGAGGTTATTTGTAGATCTATGGGATATGAATGAGATGATAGATAACAGCCAACCTCCATGAGTGAGTGCGATAATACTAGACGCCAACTTCATAGAGATAGACAAGCGGAAGGGTGGTGGTAGTGGTGGTGGTTCGGCAGAGGCATGATCCCATGACCTCACAAGGACTAGAACAGACAATTTATCTTCTGATCCTTCCAATTCAGGCTATGTCTATGATGATGATGATGGATGAAGCTATCAGTAGTTCACAGGAAAGTAAGACAGCATACACTTTTTCGCTAGTCTTGTTGTTATGTTGTTCTCATCTTCTTACCTCTTGTCTCAGATGCTGTGCGTGGAACACCGTCCTTCTGGTGCATTCCTCACTGTTGCCCTCTTCTGATCCACCTATAGTTCTCTTTTCGAACCGAAGAAGATATAATATATAAAAAGCAAGAATGGATGAACACATGAAGACTGCATACTATTATCTAGTACTGAAGTTGATCTGAATGATTAAATAAGAAAGAGAATTTTGTGGGTGCAGGCTAGTATAATATGCATAATTGCTTGCGTTACCGTGGTACTGCAAGTTGTGGGAGAATACCTGCTATACTGTAGTGTGTGAATAAATTGACACAACATGCATAAATATATAATATTATTATTTTAAATTAAAAAAAAAAAGCTTGAATCAACTAAGCAGAAGCTGAAGTTGAAAGATCAAGTAGGACGAGGAAGTAGGAGAGGCAATGAGATTGATGATGCAGTTGATTGATGATGCAACAAAGCAAGCAAATAATATTAGCAAGTTGGAAATTGAGAGGATGAAGCTCGGGGATGGGGTTAATAGCTAAGCTATATTTGTGGTCCAAACGAGACCCTCCTTTGCGCTCAACAAGTGCTAGACTGCTCATGATTTTATATCATCTTAATACCTTTTCAAGAACAAGAGGGAAATAATATAAATAGCGGTTTTCCACTTTAGCTCGACCTCCTCCTCCCTCTTTTCCCCTTTTCTTTTTTTTATTTGATTTGCTGGCGAGAAGTTAAACACTCAGTGTTAATGCTCGAAATAATAGTATATACTCTGGCGCGTCCTCATGAGTACTATCATGAATTTGAAATGTGAGAGCAACATAAGATCCATTATTTTCGAACCGTTAATCACGATCTTCAACAGCATTATAAAAAGTCAAAACCACTATTTCTTGAGCTTTTCGGTTTCGTTCATTTCACGTTAATTTCACCTAACTTAACACTCAACTCGGTCCAAAGTTCTTATTTCCAAATCATTTACTTCGCCCAAGTCACTTCAGCCAACTTTAGTCGCAGTGTAAAATCTAGTTTCAAATTCACTGACACGAATCGACACTCATACGATGAAGTATTAATCAATCTAATTTGTATTAATAATTACGGTGGTGAAAGTGTGTCGTGCCGGTAGCTAGAGCATAAAGATAGTGTAAATAAGTAAAATGACGGACAGAGGAGAAAGATAAAATAGCCACTACATTGGATATTGCATCAAGATCAATATTTACCTCTTTGTCTGTTTGGACGACTGTTGCCTTTGTTGGTGCATCATGCTAATAATTTTCAAGTAGCGAATACAACACAATTAATTTAAGAAAACAATAACAAGATGACAAAAATTTAAGGTACTTTGACAATTTTGAATACGACTAATTCACATACCATACACTAGATTTTTATAATGAAAATTAATTATTTTTTTGAGTTATGAAAGTGAAAAGACGTATAGCAACAAGCCAACAGGATGTAAACCATTCTATGTGTTGCTGTAAATGCTTAGGGTAGTGACTAGTGAGTGGTACTGAGGCTAACAAGTAGCTCTTTTTGCAATTTTTACCATTTGGTCAAATTAAGTGGCTTGTGAATCTAACGAGTGAAATAAGTTAACAAGGGCATGCAAAGRAGGACTCTTTCAGAACTTTAGGTTTGACTCTTAATTATATTAAATGATACCGGAAGAGGTGTGGCTGAGCATGCGTTTAGGGTCTCGATAAAAAAAAAGTGCTAAAATTTTATACGTAAGTATATTTGTTGATCTGAGAACTTTATGACAAAATCACGTATTGTTTAGAAAGTCACAAGGGATGGAACTAAGAATCGATCATCACAAGATCTCCTAGAACCACGAGGGGACCTTTAACCTATTGGTTTAACCCTCATTTTCTTTAACATAATGTTGTTGATTAACTTTTTTTGTTGGCAACTAGATTAGACTAATTAATGGTCAATAAATAACCACTAAAATTATGAAACACAATTACTTCGTATAAACAGTCAACTTAAAAAGTTAACGGTAAAACTTTCAAATAATCAAATGATTAATAGATAGATCTACCAAAAATCAAGTCGCGATTGCGAAAAATTGGACCGCCTTGGTAACCTAACATATATTTTGAAGCCAAACATCCAATGCCACTTCCATAGCCAAGAGAAACACAGTTGCCATACATGAACAATGTCTTAATTCTTGAACAACCCCTTTGGAATTGGAGGCAATTTGAAGGTTATGGACTTATGGTTCATGCTTAGAGAAGAATAAAGTAAATTAACACTTTACATTTCACATCATAATATAAAATGTGTGAATAATTGTGTGACTCATCCTAAACCAGGGGCGGATCTAGAGGGTACCGTAATACCCCCAGTCCCAAAAAAATCAAAAAAATATAAAAGAGACCTGTTAAGAATAAAAGGCGTTATCTTATGTCTATATAAGAGACCATTTGAGAACAAAAAACATGTCTCTTAGGTATGTTRCACATAAGAGATCTGTTTTTGTCATAAACAGTCTCTTAGGCGTAGCAAAGAGATCTTGTCTATAAATATGTGGTATCTTATGTGTTGTTATTTACTACGGAGTACATTATTGTGTTACACTAATACATTAATTACAACATTTTAACCTTAATCTTAATTATTGTGAAAAAATTTAGTTTAATAAATTCACAAAACTCAAATTCTTGTGAGTAATGACATTTTTTTGGTATATTTAAGTTAAAAAAAATAAAATTACGCGTATAATCTCGTACCCCATCTTATAATTTCTAGATCCGCCACTGCCCTAAATAGAGATTCCTGACATTAATTACATATATAGAAACATATTACAATCCACGATTGTATAATTACAAAAGTAACCTTAGACATATCATATTGATCGATTATTCCTAAAAACCCTAAATTAATAAATTTAACCTCTATTTTATTCCACTGTTCCAATTACATGATTTCTTCCAAGCTAAGTTAATATAATTTGTTCGATACAAAGTTGGCTACTTTAGCACATAATCTCTCTTCCAATGGTAGTAGAGCTAGGATTATATAGTTTATAATGTGTTATAAGAGTGGCTGAAGTCAACAAATCATGCTTTAATTTCGAAATAAAAGTTCACTACATAGAAGTAATAAATGTAGAGACATGAGGGGAAGGACATATATATATAGTTATATATATATAGTACACTCTCCTCTCCCACTCTCTCAGTCTCGCCACTATTTTTGACCTACTTTGCACATTTTTATGGTGTATAATAGAAAATCATTCCTTTCTGATTTTTACAATGRTCGTATATCTTTTTACTAATAAATGAAAATATATGTTGCTCCGTACTACATACAATGTTATAAATTGACCTCAATTTATATTTTAAAAAAATTAATTTTACTACTTAAATTATGATATACGATGTATATGTCTTTTTATGAGAGAGAGATATATATACTTCGTATATGTTTATTAAAAGGCATGTGAAACAAAGCATATGTGTCACATGTTACTTTCGTACTCATTTAATCTCTTGAATTTTCATAATATGTGTGTTTCAGAGCATATCTAAATGTGTGACATGAAATTTTAACAATGTTGGTGCATCTATTACATGACTCATAATATATTGATTGAAACTATAAAATTATACCTAAACTTAAGATCTTCCTTTGAAAAATGTTGTCGTTACTTCAATTCTTGCAGTTTCCTTCAAACTGTGATCTTTTCAATAGTAACACAGTATCATACTTGTCAACTTTTTCTTTTTTTGTAATCGTGCGTGCGCCACAATTTCTTTAACTTCATCATATTTTTTAACTACTTYAAAWTTTTTRGATACTCTATTCTCGTCAACTTATTTCAATAAATTTTAGTAAAAATAAGTTCAACCTGWTAAGMTTAGTTTAATTCTTAAGYAATTTGTTAAGATTTCAGCAAAATAAGTTCAATTCCACAAAAATAAATCCAGTTCTGTAAAATACAGTTGACGAGGYCATGATCTTGTTATTCTTTCGAAAAGAAACAAACAAAAACATCATCAACATCTACGTTAGTATCAACATTGAAAAACTTTATAGTTAGCTTTATAAGCATGTTATGTAAAGCTTAATATATTATTAGAGAAAATCATGATAGTAATTAGGAAAGTTGTAATAAGTCCAATCTTTCTTATTTTGGTGAAACTCGTAAACTTACACATGATTAAGTGGGCCCTCCCACTTAATTATCGCCGAGTGATAATAATCTAATTAAGTAGTAATACCACTAAAACATGCATAAAAGTGGCAAATTGCCGGAAATAAAGATGATAAATTTACAAAAAGAAAGGCAACGATGAAGGAGGCCATCTCCTATTATTAATCACTCTTAAGTTGTCACTATCCTTCGAAGAGTGTGACCCGATTCATTCATTCGCATGGAAACCACACGCCTTACATAGTCACATTTCATAGCTAGCGATCTCTCAATTCACATGCCTACTATCTTCGCCCGGGCCCACCCTTCATTTTCTTTTTGGTGCGAAAGAATCACTAGAAACACTAACCTAACGTGGAAGAGATTCGATCTTAAATTTCGTATTTTAGTGTAGTAACTCTCAATATCTCTAATTAGCTAGATAGTTATTTGACATTTACATATATAGCTCATACCGTCATAACATCCTATTCTTATTCATTCTATTCTTTCAACTAAAAAAGGCAATTGTTGACAACTTGACATCATATTTGTATAGATGTTAGCTTCTCATACAAAAATTCTTAACCAAAATTACTTCTATCATCGTTTTTTTCCTATTTCTCTCCTTCAAAGCCCCAACATGAATAAAAGCTTCATTTATAAATAATGATTTAAAATGCAAGAAAAAAGAATAGGTATAATATAACACATTTTCGTCACAGCTCTTTTCTTTAAGCTTAATTTAAATGAATCAAATCTACTTAAATTGCGAATCCGATATTGCAATTTGATGGGTTATTATACGTCTACTTAGCTTTAATTGCACTACCCCCTTATATATTTTCATATCACCAATTAACTTAGTATGATTAAATCATTTTAAAAAAAAACAGTGAAACCATAAGAAACTAAACCTAAATTATTCTGAGTTAAAAAGGTTGTTTGTTTACTCAATTTAAACTTCATTAGTTTTACAAAAAAAAAAAAAAAAAAAAAAAATTATTCCTTAATAATATGTACTCTCTCATTATTTATTTCTTGTCTATCATATTTAGATCTATCACATAACGTGCTGCCCTTGACAACAGTTAGAAAAATCGTTTTACATAATTTGTATAATCCACTCAAAATCGAACTGAGAGATTAATTTTACATACTTCATACTCTCTCACCATTTAATAAGACTATGAACCATTCATTTTGCATTTTTAAAAGGTGGAGTAGTTGCTTATTAAAGATTGTTACTAGTAAATTTTGGTTTTTTTTAAAAAGACAAGGTGAATATAATATCATGCTTAAATAATTTAAACTAAACTATAAACATAACTTTCAACTTAAGGCAAATAATTCTCGCATTGCATTTTTTAATTTACGCACTCCATTTTATATCACTATTGACTATTCAGCAGAGTGTACTTATCAACGCGCAACATTGAAATCTACTCCCACCCATAGAAAAGATCCTAGGACTGATATTCAACAGTTACTAAAATCAGAATAAGACAGCCTCTATCTGTCATCATCACTCATCATAACCATTCTAACTCTGGATTACAGAATGACATCACATTAATCATTATCAATGCATCAAATCGCATTCACAATCAAATTACTGCTCCTTTTTTAACGTGATATTCCTTATCGCTTTAACTTCTTATCATCTTCCCAATCTAGTACCCTGTGATCACTACTGTAATAGAATACCAAAATCAATCCCCAAACTCGACTAGGGAGGATTCACCCTGCACGATGAATGAACTATCTAAAACTCGGTGACCATTTTGGAGATGTAGGGGAAATTGACAACCATTACTCCAGTGCTATTAATGAGAAAGGTAGCAATTAACAATGGTATGAACAAAGCAGTTGCCATTCGGGTTTGAAAATCACATTATACAAAATCCACCTTCCCTAGGCAATGCATCACCTCCCATTTTAGGACAAGATATCCCATGATGGTGCAATWGAATTGTCAAATAAAGCTAATGACTCAAAGTACCCAAGTTTTTCGACTATCCAACATTTACCCAGATGCAACGTTGAGGCTAGACAAATACTTTTATCTGAATTGTTATGAGAAAATGATTAGCTAAAGTTCCACCTGCAGTAAAGCACTACAGCACCTATTCCCTTGTCTTTTCACCACCTGAATTTACAGAAATGCATCGCCGCACTACTTTGAGTAAAGAATGTCATAGTGGCCTGGACGGTACAGCAGGGTTATGAAGGGATTAATCTCCGACCCACTGCTGCCATTCAACAGGGCAGAAGGTATGAAGTCATGATGGTTCACATTAACACCACCATTGTCACAAGAACTACGATCCAGGTATACAACCCGAACTGGCACACCCAATGCATCTGATAGAGCAGTAATGTGGACATGATCACTTTCTTCACCCATAGGCTCCACTGATGATTTGCAGAACTACACATAACAAAAGAAAACAGCACAYAAAAACTAAGCACGTGCGGGGAGAGAATATTTTCAGAGGATATAAAAATCAAACAAGCAAAAGACACCTAGTTTTTGCTAACAAAAGGCTTTGTTAGCATAACTTTGCAGCGATGGATCAATGATGAATAGTAAATTAATGTAATACTTCGTAGCTAACAATAATCCCCCCTTCATTAGCTCAGTCGCAAACAACAGAGCAAGACTGYAAATATTAAAGCTGAATGAACAGATCTCGATTACCAAAGACGGGTTGAAGAGACAAAAGGTGATGGTACAACAATCCCAAACTTGACATGCAAACTTTTGAGGGGGGAAATCCAGGAAACTGACACCAATTACCTATTCAACATTGAAGTGTTTGAAACAATGGATGCCAAAAGAGTGAAAAAAAAAAAAAGGAGCCCATCAACTAGGTTTCTGGGTATGCCATTTTCATAATGTAATAKTCTACTCCAAAATTGGAGGACATCTTGAGATTCTTGACGCCGTGTGATTCCTACACTACCACTCCACGTCATTGCTGCTTTGCTAGCATTGTCTAGAACTACCTTAAAGGCTTAAACTCCACATAGAAGGGAAGAATACCAAAACACACAGTTAGAGACAGGTAGACAACATCCATACCCAATTCCTGTAGATAGGAGATGCCCTCTCTTAACATCAARGGTTGGATATAAAGTATTATAACTTTTAGAAGGATACACAACAGAAATATTGACGTCTTGTGACAGGTCCCTCTTTCCTAAAAGTAATTTGGCGCTTCTTCATCTTCATTAGGAAGACTAAACTCATCTAAGTCAATATTTCTAAATAACTGTCGAACCAAAATACTCATTTCTTAGGGTTAATTAACTTGAGTTGGTCATTTAACAATATCATCCTCCCAGCCAAGTTAGAAAAAGAAAAGCACAGCTAAAACGAAAGGTGGAATTGGCTTCTCTGTTAAGAACTCACATATTTGCCAATAGCTCACAAAATCTCTCCACTCTTTTTAAATAAAAAAAAGAACGATGAGAGAAACATTGTCCATGAAGTCATTGTCATATAAGTTTTGACTGAAACTCCAAAAAGTGCAACGCATAAAAGAAGAAATGTCGCTTAAGGAATTAATCTAATTTCCAGTCCAGAGATCAGACAAACCTGATCCACCGTAGCATTTGTCAATCC
The DNA here is from genome assembly GCA_008642245.1 of Bassia scoparia. Taxonomy (NCBI): domain Eukaryota; kingdom Viridiplantae; phylum Streptophyta; class Magnoliopsida; order Caryophyllales; family Amaranthaceae; genus Bassia; species Bassia scoparia. Next base: position 8,293 of record SNQN01006055.1, on the reverse strand, counting down.
CAGTATGAAGGGCTCAAAGAACTCTGAACGCTTTCGGATCTCCCCAGATGTGACAAATCTAAAAAACATTACAACTAACCAACAAAAATGTCAAGGATATAGCAAAAAAGAAGGTTGATATTGCACTTCAATTGTGTAATATACTCACCATAATCAGATACTGATTGATCCCGGCTTCTCTCCACAAGCTCATCATGACTGATAACAAAAAAGGAAGCAATATGAGATAATAAAAACTACAAGTGCTAGCATATCTAGTGATTCAGAGGATATCCAGAAAATCAGCAAATCATAAGCAGCCAGAAATAGCACCTTATTGGAGCATCTGCCCCTTGAACAACACTTTCCAGCTGCTCAGAATAAGCTGAATTCCACAAAGAAAGTGTTACACATAAAGCATAGAAACGAAACCATACACAAAACAAATGGTTCCAAATGACAAATCGGTTTGCAAATTGCAGAAAAGGAAAAGTGCATTCACCGAAAAGAATCTTCAAATGTGAAGTCAGCATAGCCAAGACCCTGTAGTGTCTTACGACATACTTCAACGTTAGCCATGACACGATCTACCTCAGCCTTGTCTTGAGTTTCAAGATATTGCTCTAAAGAAAAGGTATAAGAATAAAGAGAGAAAAATGTCAATAATAACAGTTGGCCTTTTTTATCATCAAATCAAAAAATGAAATGCCTTACCAGGTATGAGAACATGAAGCTTCTAAAAAAGCAATTCCATCACCTCGAGTGCGCCTAATTGCAGAGTACTTTTCCTCCAGAAGCTGCTCCAAATAATTAAAAAAAAAGATTTGTTGAATAACACAAAGGAGATGGTTGGAAGGTCATTGAACAAGTCAGGATAAAACCTTAACTTTTTCAAGCAAAATAGGACCCCTGACTGATATTCAGCAGCTAGAGCAGAGAGAGGTTCCTGCATCAAACAAATGCATGAAGTCACATAGGCAAACCAATAAAATAATAGGTGAAAAGTTAATAGACAGACTCCAACAACATCACCTGGACTTAAATATACGTAGCAAACAATAGGAAGCATGAAATAAAAAACAATTAAAGAGCATTCTAATAGATCATTAGCTTTGTGCAGTCATTGATGCAACAAAAACTACAATGAGCAATAGTTGTTGTATGGCATGCAAGCATTACTACTTCGCACTGATTCTAAATGGTCCATCGTTACTAATTAGCAGTATATAAGTTCATTAGCAAGAAAATTATCTATGACTCCTCACAGGCTCAAACCTTTCTCAACTTAAGTTTCCCTCAAAACTCAACATTTGTTCATTTCCTTCCATTTTTTCCCTTCCTTACCAATTTTCTTCTCACAAAAACTGCTTCAACCCCTACTTCCAGCTTCTATCAATTAGTATCAAAAGTTTAGTGTGTTTCTTCAATCCCCCTAGAGCAACCTTTTATACTAACCAACCACCTGTGGTCAGAAGCACAAGCAAAGTCCACAAAAAAACTTACAAAAAAAAACACTTCAAAAGCTTTAAGAATAAAATTTCAATATGTCAAAAGATGGCCTTCTACCAATATAACTTTATAGCTTTTGAGTCACATTCCCAAATAGTGCTAGACACCATTTGAGGACATCACCACAGTTGTCCACCCCTTAACACCAACACATGAGCAACCAAACTTTTTCCAGCAAGAACTGAAGGTAGATATGAGAGATGGCACAGCTCCAATAACGCGGTATTCCTCGGTGAGTCCAGTCCAGTAATAGTCAAATAGTGCTTCAACTAAATGGCCGTAATATTTAAGGGTTTGCTAAATAAATATAACAAACTAAACAGTCAAGTGTCAATATGCTGCAGAACAAAATGGCTATTGGTCAAAGTTGAGAATAGGCAATGAACAGCGATAAATGATGTTCCTCAGTTGTCATTCCACAGTACAGAGTGTTAACTAAGACTCACTTCCTTGTATCCTGACACATGGCACCTCCTCACCATTGTCACATCGTAGCTAAGACTCCGTGCAAACGCGCGATACACAGTGGTAATCAAAAATTAATTTATAACCACGAAAAGAGATCCAAACAATAATTGATCACCAAAAAGAGATCCAAACAATCATCTTTTTCAAAAAGATTCAAGTACACTCCCACGTGAAACGCGATGACTCACCAAACTATGCAAAAAAAAAAAAATGACCTAGCAATTAAAGAAGGATATCAAGTTGTCGACTTATCACTCTTATAAAATTCAAACATGGAAATCAAGATCACATTTTCACTTGAAATAGTTCTTCATTAATCGTTACTGACTACAATATACCAAATGTTCTCTGATTTGTCGATTCCATTACCAAATTTAGCGAAATGGACACCGTGGTTTATAAGTAATGTTATTCAATATGACCTAAATAAGTCTATAATTTATTTTATGTATCTTATGTGACTCCATTATGATTTATCACCATCTATACTCATGTAGTCATGAAACATCAATACGCATACCTTCATTTTAACATGGTAACAAAAACCTAAAACTTCTGATRCATTACACAAAGAACAAATAGACAAGTTCCCAGGCTCATATTTCTCAGTCAAWTACATAATTAATTGTAACCATTTCTCCAAGATTCTTACATATACTTCTTTTTCTTGCACAATGCTTCAACATGCACATTGTCAAATTCTTAAACAATAGCTTGGATGACTTTCTTGTGCATCCAGCATGCACTAAGACAAGACAAATATGATAAAGTGCAATGGCTTTTGAATTTCGATGACTGGTTTTCAACATTCAACACTCATGTTCACATTACAATCTTTCTCACATAATTCACTGCAGGAATACCTAAATCGTCTTGCTCCAATGAAAGACAACTTTAAATACCATAAGCAACAATGATACCCAATCAAGATACAGCAAGAAACAAACATGATCGTCTGAAATTAATCAACAAAATCGAAATGACCTAATTTCTCACGCTAAAGAAAAGCAAATGAACAACAAATTCAATCACATCGTAACAATCAATCAAATGCTTAATCACGATCAATCTAGGGTTTCCAAAACACAAATCAAAATGAAAATCAATCGAAATGTTAACAGAATAGAAAGAAAACCTTGTCGCCAACAAAAGGGATTTTGTCAGCTTGTTCAGCGAGAATTGCAGAATGCTGATGCATGATATCATCATCCCTGAAATTCTCCCAATTGCTGACAACTTCAGCAGAAGTACCCGAATTCGATGCTTTGGAGCTCGATTCTTCTTGTTTATTATCCATATSAAATGATTCTTCCTTCTTCTTCTTCTGATTGATTGAATGAAGGAATTTGTTCGYGTTTCGAACGATMGATTTTGAGAATCGCAAAGAAAAATGGTGTTGAAGATTTGATTGAAATCGTAGCTAATAGTAGYTTTTATACTCTCACTGGGAAATGAGAATTATGAAACTTTGCTTTTATGATTTATACTAACTGCGATTCTCCTTTGTAGATATTCTGATGATATTCTGATATGACAACATTGGATTACTCTGTAAGTAAATTGTAGTGTAGTCTTGTAGTAAATTCTACTCCTCATTTCCAATTTTTTTTAGTCGTATCTTTGAATTACACGTAATTAAGAAATTAAACATTAGAAAATAATTGCTACTATTGTGTTAAAAGTTGGTATTATTCTTATAATTTGTTTGAATGTTGAAATAAGTAAAGTAAATCTTCATATTCAAATATAATTATGAGTGGATGAGATAAATTGTTGAAAATCAAGAATGTAAGTAATTAAGTAAGTGGTAATATGAGATATTTAGGGTAAAGTAATATTATGTAAAAACAAAGTATGAAAAAGAAAAGTAAAGAATAAATGAAACACCAAAAAAGGAAACGTAAAACAAATCGGATGGAGGGAGTATATTTACTTGGTAGATGTTTAATTAAATCATGTGATGATCGAGTCGTAAATCTATCGTATATAACTTCTTATAAGTATACTAAAGCAATCCTCCACCCCTTTAGTTTTCACAAACTTTATATTGACTACACACATCTAATTTTAAGTGTGGCAACGGGATTAACAATTAATAAACGAAATCCTTATTTATAACAGACTTGTCACTCTAAATAATTCTTACTCAGTGTTATCTCTCCTTGTTTCTCTCACCTCGAACTCATTCTTTCTCACTTACTATTTTATTCTCTCTTCCAATTTCATTTTTTCATTCACTATTTTCTCTCTCCCCATTTTCACTCACTATTTATCTCTCCTTGTTCTCTTCGATCGTCATTTAATTCATATACTTGATTTTCATTTTATAGTCTGATTGTTTATTAATTATGAAATTAATTTCAAACCTTAGAATCATTCACTTTCATAGGTAGAACACAATAACATCAATCAATCGAAAGTAACAAAACAACTTCGACAAGTACAAAACACAATGTGCTTAGATGAAGAACAGCAAGCTCGGGCTAATCTGTTTGCGGTAGAGCACGACAATTTAGCAACTACTTACTCAGTTACCAAATTATAACAACAGTAGACTCAGATATGCTTTGTGTTTTTTTTAAGAGAGATCTAGTGTAGTTAAAAGGTACAAAGTGATTATAACAACTAAGTTGTAGTTATTACTAGCAGCAACACTTAAAATGTATTAAAAATGTCAAACTCAGCAGAATAGCTTCGACAAATACTCCGTGATTGGATAATCGAAGTTAGTGATAGGAGTAGAACAACCACACTTTTTACTTAAATTTGTTTACTTATTTTAAATTTATTTCTCTTTTTTACTTAAAATTTTGAGTTACTTTTTCAATTTACATTTTGCTTTATTAGCATATAATATTAGCTATGATAATAAATTTGAAAATCGTAACTAATTTTTGACAATAAGTAATCCTTTTTGTTTTAAAGTAATTGCATGTTTTGTTGTGTTGGTTTTTTCTTGGTTTTATTTTTTAAAAAGTAAAATATGTATAAAAGTAATCACAATATTCACTTTAGTTAGAGTTTTTTTTGTGTTAATTTTTTGTTATACTTATCCTAACATTATTTATTTATAAAAAAGTAATCAAATATATATAAAAAGTAATCATGATATTATCTTTTACTTGGAGTGTTGGTGTGGTTATACACTTTTTAAAATATAAAAGGAATTATTTATATTAATATATATATATATATATTATATATATATATATTAAGTGACAGAATATTACTTCGGTTTTTAATCACAATATGTTTGATAAGTAATCATTCTGCTTAAAAGTAAATATGTGTTTTGTGTGCTGTCTTATTACTTTTTTAGTGGATGCTGCCATGTAATTGCACTTGTTTTATAAGATAGTGAGTAGTGCATGTGCGTCTTGCAGCTTGTTTTAATAGAGTAGTGCATGTGCCGTGCTTGCAGCTTGTTTATATTAAGATATGAGTACTCATTATCATGTCAAATCTTATTCTGATTTTTTACTTTCTCTCTTATTTTTCGACTTCTCTCTCTACTTCTCATGAATTTTTTTGTTCTCTATCTTTCTCTCTTCTTCTTTCTTTTATTTTTTTTCTTTTCCTTCTTCTGTCTACTTGTCTATCTACTTCTTTGTCAATTTATTCAAAATATACACAGAAAAAGCATGGAGATGAAGAACGGCAAGTAAATCTGACTTCAAAAAGTTATGTAGTGAAGATCTACAAGATGTGTATTACTTATTTGCATTATATAGGTTAGAGTGAAGAGAGTAATTTCATATATACTAGAAAAGTAATCGTCATGATTAAAAGTAATTGGAATAATAAAAAATAATAATGTTTTGAAAAAGTAATCACCAAATGTATAAAGTAATCAAATAGTTCTTCATTTAGTTAGAGTGTATGTTTTTGTTTATACTTGATTCTTTAAAAATTATTTATGTTTTAAAAGTAATCAAAATTTAGATAAAAATTAATCGCAATATCTAAAAAGTAATCGTTCTCAGTTCACTTTTATTTTAGATTGTTGTTTGTTTATACACTTTATTTTCAAACGTTATTTAGTTTTAAAAAAGTACAGAATATATATAAAATAATCATATAGTTCACTTTTGTTTAGATTTTTTGTGTTTATACACCACTTTATTTTAATTAGCATTTATGTTTTGAAAGTAATCACAATATAATAAAAAGTAATTCACAATATACATAAAATAATCATGATAGTCACTTATTTAAGAGTTGTATTTTTGTTTATACACCTTATTTTTAGCATCATTTATGTTTAAAAAGTATAAAAATTACATAAAAGTAGTCATGATAGATCATTTTTTAGTGTGTTATTTTTTTGTGTTAGTACACTTTATTAGAAACATCATTTATATTTTAAAATAACTCACTGTATTATATAAAAAAAGTAATTACAAATTACTGAAGTAATCAGAATAGTACTTTTAATATATTTGTTTTGAAAAGTTAATCACAGTAATATAAAAAATCACAATATACATAAAAAATATCAGAATCGTTCAGTTTCGATTGTATCACAAATATAAGTTTAAGGTATTCCCGGTGTTGATTGATTTGGTATGTTGTGCTTGTGTGTGGTTTCTGTTGATGCATTTATTCTTTCTCGTGCTCACATATTCACCTAGAACATTTCATACGAAAACATGTTAGATGTCATTAGTTTGATTTGAATTGAAAATGTTGAATAAGTATTTTTTTTTTTTTGAAAAGTAATGCCTGTTTTTACTTTTATTGTTAGGTTTTGTTATTATAATTTAGTTTTGACAATATTGAAAATATAATCACGATATAATAAAATAAGTATCCACTAATATACACTAAAAAAGTATATCACTTTTATTTAAGAGTTACTTTTTTTGTTATACACTTTATTTTTGAAAACTAACACTGTAATTATAATAAAAAGAAGTCAATAATATAAAAAGTAATCGGAATAGTTCCTTTTTATACCCTATAGTGTTTTTGAAAAAAGTAATACATATGGGATTAAAAAATAATCTACGTATATATTATTAAAAAAGTAATCGACTATTTAGTCTTCGTTTTTAATTCAGTAATATATGACTTCCTCGATTCTTTTATTGCAACAAGGATATTTCACGTATTTCAGGAAAATTTACAATGTAACGATCAAAATTTATCAAAAGTTATTAACACAATTTGAGAATCGATTAATTTCATTATGTTTTTGTTTAGAATTTTGTGTGCTTTGATAATTGCCCGTTACATTTGTTAATCTCTTTCTGAAATACGTGAAAATCATTGTTGCCAACTAAAAGAATTGGAGGAATAATGTTTAAGTTATGTGCTGTCAGTTTTATTTGCTTTTAAATTACTAATTTATTACTGATGTTGACTAGATCATCATCATTCACTCTCTTCATTTTATTCCTCTCTACTCTCTCTCTCTCTCCTCTCTCCTCTACTCTTTTATTTTCTCTTTCTCTTCTGTTCTTTTTTTGTTTTGATTTCTCTGTGTTTTACATCTCCATTCTCGCCACCCTGCTTCTCCTCTGCTCTTCTCTCTCTCTCTATCTCCTTTGTTTTACTTCTTGATTTTGTTTAACTTATCCTTTTCTCTGAATTTTTGTCTTCTAATTTATTTTGTGAAATTTGAATAACGATTTTGCATCAATGCTTCACATGAAAAAATTCAATCCGAGTGAAGATTAGTTTACATGCATAGAGATGTAGCTGCAAATGCTATGTTTGGAAGATTTAAAGGTATGTATTCTTCTTATTTATGTGTGTTTTGTTATACTTTATTCTTWAAAATTTAGGGAAATTCCAATGGTAGGTACGAGTTTTTACGGATTTTCAATGGTAGGTATGAGTTTTTTTWAATCCTAATTATAACCATGTGTTATTATCTTATTCCTAAATGTGACTTTAGTTGTTTAATTCTGTTAACTAGGTGTTAAGTTTTAACTATAGTTAATTTATTTGTATTTTTTAAGAAAAAATTAAAAATAAATTGTCATTCCCAGAATCCCAGCCATTGTATCTTTTTGCCTTCTTAATGTTGCCATTGTTACTGGTTGCATCTGCTATGGCTAGAACTCCCAAAATAGGTTCATGAGTTGCAGTGGCTAAGTTTAGGACCCCATTAAAGGTCTGGGTAGCCTTGCCATTGATCCCAGAACGCAAGGAAGATTCATCGTTCAATCCAAAAATAAAAACAGAACACTTGCCATTTGATTTTGCCGCACCTYATGGAGTTAAAAGCCCCAAATCACGGATTGTKGTAGGTATGGACCCTTTCGAGCTCAAGGGAGGCTCACCATCCTATCCACGTGAGATTCTAATTGAGCACTTGGAGTTACATAAAAAA
>SNQN01006054.1:0-40825 GCA_008642245.1 Bassia scoparia | reverse complement strand
AGTGCGTCCAATACCTCCCCATGCACTACACTAGGTATGGTCGCCCCCTCGGGCATCAGCACCCCATCCAAGAACGGGATGCCATCTACACAGTCATATACATACTCCTGTAAAGGAGGGTCTTCTACACTCGGGTTTTCTACACTCGGGTTTTCTACACTTGGGTTTTCTACGGGATCAGGTGTCGGGGAATCCCCCGACGCTACACTAATACTACAGTTCAAGTCAGAAAATACAAGCCCCTGGGTCGGGGAATATACAGGGTCACTACCTAATTCGGACATCATGCAATGCAACAAAATAAAGCCTAAGTCAAGGAGGTCAGGAGGCAACGTACCTTAAATCGTAGAAAACCTAAAGAAGGACTTGCAGGCTCCCTCGGCGAAAGTCCCGATCCCAGGTGTGGAACAGAAATCCTCAAGCGAAGGCACTCTAGAGAGAGAAGGGAGACCACCTAAAATCTAGAGAGAGGAGAGAGCTTTCTAGAGAGAGAAGAGAGCTTTCTAGAGAGAGAAGAGAGCCTTTTAGAGAGAGAAGCTAAAGTTGGAAAGTGGTAAATGTGAAACTGAAAATTACCAAACTTACTATTATACAGTAAGTTGAAAATAAACAGTTACTTTGACAAAATCAAGTACCACTTTTAATATTAAACTATTAAAAGTGGTAAAACCGTCCACATTCATCCTACCAGATYAGTCACCCACACTTGTGAAAATAATCCAAGATTTCCTTTTCCCGAGGCTGACACCCTCGGGAATCCAAGGTCTAAATCTCCTTTTCCCGAGGACCAGTATCCTCGGGAATCAAAGGCCCAAATTACCTTTTCCCGAGGCTGGCACCCTCGGGAATCAAAGGTCTAAATCTCCTTTTCCCGAGGACCAGTATCCTCGGGAATCAAAGGTCCAAATTACCTTTTCCCGAGGCTGGCACCCTCGGGAATCAAAGGTCTAAATCTCCTTTTCCCGAGGACCGGTATCCTCGGGAATCAAAGGTCCAAGTTACCTTTTTCCCGAGATGTTGCCCTCGGAATCCAGCACTTTTCCCGAGGCTTGTGCCCTGCGGATCCAAGGTCTATATCTCTTTTCCCGAGCTTGTGCCCTCGGAATCCAAGGTCTAACTCTCCTTTTCCCGAGGATGTGCCCTCGGGAATCAAGGTCAAATCTCCTTTTCTCGAGGCTTTGCCCTCGAATTCCAAGTCTATATCTCCTTTCCCGAGCTTTACCTTCGAGAATTAAAAAGCTAACCTTCTTTCCCGAGACGATACCCTGGGAGGCAAAGGATTACCTTTCTTCCCTCAAGGCTCATTAGCCCCGGGCTCGAAAGTTCAAATGCTCATTAGCCTCGGAGTCTAAAGATGTGTCCACCTCTCCGAGGTTGGCACCCTCGGGATTCTAGGTTCTGTCTCCTCTTCCGAGTATGATGCCCTCGGAATCAAAGGGATACGCTCTTTTTTCCCGAGGCTCATAGCCCTCCGGGGCTCGGGAATTTTGGGCTTATTAGCCCCGAGAGTTCCAAACTGCCAAGCTCATTAGCCCTCGCTCGGATTTTGGGGCTTATTAGCCCTCGAGAATTCTACGCCGCCGGGGCTCATTAGCCCTCGGGGCTCAATAAAATTGGGCTTCTTAGCCCCCATACCAGAATCGGCCTCCCTCACCGAGGGCCATACTTAATTCAACAAACCATCGCCTAAGTGACTTCCCTATCGGAAACACTGTCTCGGCACGTCTGGTCTGTGACTTCAACAAGTGGCCTGACCGGCTACTTGACTAAATCCCGACCGGTATCTCCAACCTCATGGTTCGAGAGTTACAACAGCGCGGAAGATCAGCATGATTCCGCTTGACACCTAACTCCTCGGTCCTCGTAGTAAGTATCAAGCGTGGGCTAATTGTCCCTGCCCAATGGCTCGGCGCCAGTGGCTATTGGTGGGCCCACCATAACCCAAAAAAAGGGGACAGGTGGCCCCACAGAATAAAGGTACCCTCAATAGGGTACGAGACAAAGTCTGACATGTGTATACTTCTGTCCCACATTGCTTATGTCAAAGCTTGTCCCAATTGGGAAAGCATCAACAGTCAACCTCACCAACCTATAAAAAGGGAGTTGGTGAGTCCACTCCAGGTATCTAATTCAGAACTCACCGAGTTAGTCTAAGACTTATATTAGCTTACTCGACTTCAGTTAGTCTCTTGCTGACTTAAGCATCGGAGGGGCTTTTCCCGGAAATCCCCGGGTTAGTCACCTTTGCGTGTTTTGCAGGTTAGCCGGAAGAGACAAGTGTCCATTCTCAGGACGTTGACGGAAGCACGTGCGTTGCCAGCTGTCATCCCCAGTCTTATTCACTCACCCTACTTTTCTACTGTACTCTTTGTAAGTTCCTTGAACAGAACAACTATAAAATCTATATCTTTATTTGGTTATTATTGTGATAATTAAGTACTCATTTTTTTCATTTTTATGGTCCGCCGCTCTTATGTTCAAGATGATGAAGATGAAGATGAATAGACGCATGAAGTGGAGAAGGAGATTGTGAAATTATCGATTAGAATTTCACCTTGTTAAGACTTCTTAAATTTGATTTTGGAGTTTGTGGACTTTAATGTAACTTAGATATTAGGTCATTTATATTTGTGGACTTTATATAATTTGGTGTTTGTAGCTTTTATTATAATTTAATGTTTGTAGACTTTTATTGTGGTTAATACTTTGATGTTTATTGAGGTTGTTAGAACAATAGAATTTGGCCTTATGTATTAGTGTACTTTGATGATTAAGAAGTTTCCAATAGTTGTACAACATATTATTGGAGCAAATAGGCATTTATAAAAGCCATGCTGAAAACCGAAACAAGCCGAAAAGCTGATTAGGGAGGTTTCGATAGTAGGTTCATGCCTGCTCTCAAGCCCGACTCGAAATATAAGGCTCACTTTCTGAATAAACGGCGCTGAACCCGGCCGACCATGATCAAGTCAACAGTAGTACGCTGATAGCAGCAAAACGTTAGATAAGTTTAGATAAATATCCATAATTTCATGAAGTTCAGAATAAGTACTAATAAATTAACCATTAACAGGAGAGAAAAATTGAGGGGGGGGGGGACTTAGAGGCAAACAGCCCGACCATCACGTACAATAATAGTAACACAAGGCTTAGCGTAGTATAGTAGTAGTGGTGGTGGTAGTATAGTAGTAGTGGTAGTGGTAGTGTGGTGGTGTGTGGTGGTGGTGGTGTGGTGGTGGTGGTGTGTGGTATGGTGGTAGTGGTGGTGGTGTGGGTGGTTGGTAGTGTTGTGGTGTGTGTAGTGGTAGTGGTATGGTGGTAGTGGTTAGTGGTGTAGTGGTAGTGGTAGTGGTAGTGTAGTGGTAGTAGTGGTGTAGTGGTATGGTTAGTAGTGGTTTAGTGTGTGGTAGTAGTGTAGTGGTGGTAGTGGTGGTCGAGTGTAGTGGTAGTAGTAGTAGGGTAGTAGTGGTAGTGGTAGTGGTAGTGGTAGTGTGGTAGTGTAGTGTAGTAGTGGTATGGTAGTAGTAGTTGTGTGATATAGTGTGGTATAGTGGTGTGGTCGTGGTAGTGGTAATAGTGGATGTGGTCGTAGTGGTATGTCGTAGTAGTGTGGTAGTAGTGGTGTGGTGAGTGGTGGTGTGTGGTAGGTGGTAGTGTATAGTAGTAGTAAGTAAGTAGTAGTAGTAGTAGTAGTAGTAGTAGTAGTAGTAGTATAGTAGTAGTAGTGTAGTAGTAGTAGTAGTAGTAGTAGTAGTAGTATAGTAGTAGTAGTAGTAGTAGTAGTAGTAGGCGGTAAAAGAATAATAATAATAATAATAATAATAATAATAATAATAATAATAGTTATAATAATAATAATAATAATAATAATAATAATAATAATAATAAAATTGTTTTTGGGCAGCTTTCGGCGTCTTTCCTCGTGTGGTTGTTCAGGGTGGGTTTCTGTTAGGTCTCCTGGTGGTCTCAGGCAGGTTTCAGGCGCGTTTTGAGGTACGATTACTGGCCTTTGCTGGCTGTTTCTTCTCGTTTAGGGTTCACTCATTGTATTTTGTTGTAAACCTATTGTTGCTAGACTTTGTGCGTTATATTCCCTTTGCTATTGTCTCCGAGGCGTTTCTTTTAGACTATTGGACTATTAGGTGTTTAGGGGCAGGTTGCAGGTGGTTTTTCAAGTGGCTTTGTGGTGGCTTTCTTGGCGTTCTTGGGCAATTCTGGGCTTAGTTTGTAACGGCTGCTTCTAACGAAGTTGCGGGGCTGTTATTGGTTTTTTTCTAGTATGTGTTGAGGCTTTGGTGCTTGGAGTGGCTGCTGCAAGTTTCGTTCGGTCGATTTGGTTGTCGTTTCGGGGTGTTTTCCGTGGTGTTTTGGGAGGCTATTTGGGGTTTCCCCTCGCTGTTTCTGGGCATCTTGTTGCGTTGGTGTTGTGGTTATTCGGGTCAGTTGAAGGTGGCATTTTAAAGTGCTTAAGTGCTTCGACATGCCTTCTTCTGTTGAAAGGTTTCATTGCCCTTTCATGGGTCTTAGTGGGTGTCGGGATGGTGGTGGGAACGGGTTTACAACGAGTTCTTTGATCACCCACTTGYGTGATCGTCATTGTTGTGCAACGGCGCAGAATGAGACAAAACATTCCCTTTCTACCAACTTGGATGTCTTTAATGCGACTGAGGTGACTTTTCGTCGTATGGGGATTTGGCTTTGTGGATCTTGTTACAGGACACATACTCATGTTACTCGATGTCGACATGGCACTCGTTCTAATCCTGTTTATATAGATCCACCTGATTCTGGGGATGGTTTTTTTCGTTTTGTTCTATACGGTATTCAAAAGCCGCAACCTCCTTCTTCTGAGGTGTCTTCGACAAGTGCACCTCATGTACATCAATTTACTTTTGATGTTGCTCTTCTTGACCATTTATTTTCTAAGCGGTAATGTTCGGTGAAATTTATCCCTCCCAAATGTTGGCTCGGTTTTACGCGAATCCTAAAGGGGGTGCTTGGTAAGGTGATATGCAAGCTGGATGATGTCTCTTGTTGGGTTCAGTTGCTCGTGTTACCCCTTTGTGTCCTTAAAATTTTTACTCAGTGGAGTAAACTGATGGGTGTCGGCTAGTGTCGTTAAGTGAAAACCGAACAGGACACTCTCAAATACAATTTATAATCCGATACCACTAACTATATACGAGTATATTAGTAAGTAAGGGGTCGATCCACTGGGAAGGAATCAATCCAAAAAGTGTCTAAATCCGAACTAAACTAGTTGGGCAAGTAAACATACTTTGAAAAGGGGAAATTAGAATTAAGACTAGCTAATGCAAACTCTTGAAATGAGCTTTGGGAAAAAAACACTCTAAAACACCAAGGAGATACTAGTGTCACCTTCTATAATTAAGGATAATGCTAATCAAAGTGTGTGTTCTACTCCATCAAAAAGGGTTATTGCAATCATGGTTTGGAAATTTGATTAATATCATTTCCCAAGTCAATTAACCCTCTCAATCCAAGTTCAAACCCAAGTCCCCTCAAGCTCTTATTAGAATTGAACAATCAAGAATCAAACCAATGCCCAAGTCAATCCTCACAATCCCTTGCAAAGGGTTTAATCAAGCACCTCTCACCCCACAAACAATGGACGGCTAAATCCAAAGCAACAAGGTTTGAGAAATCACATTTCAAGGCAAATATGGTGATTGGAGAGAACAAATTATATCATCTTGGCATTGAACTGATTATAGAAGGGACATCTAGCTCTCTTAAGCTACTACACTACTCACACAACATGTTTAGAACTTGAATAGCAAGAAAAACAAAGGGAAAACATGAATAAGAAGCCATTAAAGCAAGGAATTGTAACAACAAAAAGGGTTTCAAAGAAACTACTCAATACTACTCCAAATCAAGTAAAACTATAACCAAAACCTTTACAAACACAAGGGGAAACAATCTAGTAGCAAAAGAACTCAAAAGCAAAAGTATTAACAATACGCACAAAAAGTTACAAAAACGAAAATCAAGCAAAACTAATAGCAAACAACAGTAAAATTGAAATCTAAGTAAAGAAATGGAATTACCTCGAAATTTTAGGTCAAAAGCATATAAGAATTGTAAGATTTGAGCAAGAAATGAAGATTCTACGGCAAAATGAAGAACTTGAAGCTACTCTCTAATAGTGATCGAAGGAAGAAGAAGAAGATGAAAAGAAATCTGAAATTTACTCTCTAAAAATGTTGCTAAAACTACTCTCTATTTTACTTGTTATTCTACTTTTTTCTTGTTTCTCTCTCCTAAAACTATATATACAAAGCCCAAAATACAAACTCATATAATTACAAGTTTGCCATTACTAATTTACACATGTGCTTCAAAGCTTCCTCCAAGTCAAGTCAACAAGCCAAAGTCAACGTCCAGGTGGTGCCACGTAGGTGCATGTGGACGTGCGTGCAGACGCGCGTGTGGAGCAGAAGAGGCACGGACGCGCCTAAAATTGTAACATCCCAATAATTCTCCACTTTACCTATGWAATATTAAATCGAAAATACGGAGAACTATTGGCATGTCACCGCCACGTGTTAAGAACAACRAAGTAATTAGGAATTTTGTACAGGATTAAAGAACAAGTGAGAAATGATGCTGAAGATGAATTTACAAACTATGAGGATGGAAGTCTGATATTTGAGGGCAGGTAATGTGTTCATAAAATTGTGGTGACTAGAGACAAAGGACTTTGGAGGAGGTAAATTGTACAAAAACTTGAAGGAATAATATGAGTGGCCGAATATGAAAGGAGAGATAGCAAAGTTCGTTCCAAAAGGTTAACCTGCAGGAGCCGAGTGGAAGTGGGATTCAATATTACTGTACTTGTTTCTGGGTTTAAAATGATACTATTTGGGTCATTGTTGGTTGACTTACTAGGTCGGCCATACTGTAGCAACAAAGGAAACTTGGAAGAAGTATCCCGAGTTTTGTTGAATGAGTTTTTGTTTGTTGAGGTGAGTTACGGGGACGTAACTCTTTTCTTTTAAGGGGGGTATAATGCGATATAATTTCGCGCTTTTGCCCTATTATTGCTTCAATTTTGGCCTATTTTGTGCCTGTTTTGTCAAATATTACTTCAAGTTGCTTGACTTTGGCCTTGTATGCATGATTTTGTTTAGTACACATACTATAAAAGTGTGTGGAATTGTGTCAAGTGCGATCACTAGAGAATCATTTCAATGATACAAGTAGTTTATAGCAATACAAATACCTTTTTTCTATAGAAATTCTCGAGATATTGTGGATTTTGGGACAAGTTTCGGGGACGAAACTTCTTTTAAGCGGGGTAGATTGTAATCTACCATAATTTTCGGATATTTATAATTATATTTTCTTATAAATATAAAACAATTATTTTATAAAACGATGCGATTTATTTAAATTCTATTTAATTTTTATTAACTTCGCTTAAGATATATTTTTATAATACCTATTTTTACTTGGTTTTATTTTATTTTATCCAAAACAAAAAAAAAATGATATTTAGAAGATTAATCTAGCCAAAAACCTAGATTACTAAAAGGGTTTTATTTCCCCTTAATCACGCCATTTCCATCATTCCTTCACTTTTTTTAAAAAAAGGGAGAAAATGTAACACAGAGAAAAACGAGTGAGAGAGAGAGAACTGTGCGTGTTGTGCTGTAGTGCCTGCCGTGGTGATGCCGCAGTTGCTGCCCTGCTCCGTCGTCGTCCCTTGCCGCCGCCTGCCCGCCGTGGTCGCCGGCCACCACCAGCCACCTTCGGCCTTCCCTCTCTCCCCYTCCTTCCCTTCTTATTTTCTTTTTCCTTTCCCATGTTTTAATTGACTTTTGATGTTAAAGTTTATGATCAAATTACTTATACAATTATTTTGAATATGTTGTTAGTATTATTAACTTGTTTTGATGATTTCAATTTGGATGAAAATTTTCAGATTTGTTGATTATGAATTTAGGGGTTTTAAATTGGGGATTTTCATATTTTAAGGGTTAAGGATTAATTAATACTAGTTTTGTGTTATATAAAAGTGTATGACATCAAAAGTTGAATTTTTATGGCTTTAACTAAAATTCAGATTTGATTACAAGTACATTTTGAGATTTTAATGAGTTTTAATCATGTTTTGGCATGAAATAAGCTTGTTTATGAACTATTGTATATGTATACAAGCTTAAACCTTCTCTTTTGCAATTTCAAATAAATTTCAGATTTGTCATAAATATTTTTGAAGTTATCAGTGTTGAGAATATTGAGTTTTCACTTCAAAATCAGTGGCTTAATATATTGTACTACTAGTATAAGCTTGTTTTTRAGTGGTTGAATAAATTTGGGTGAAAAGAAAATTTTAGTTTTGTGAAATTAATTTAAAGTGCTGAATTTATTATTTAAAAGCTAGATTTTTATGATTTTTCAAGCTAGGACTATAGTATAATATTCATACTATTAAATGAGGGTTTTGTGAGGTAAAAAAATATTGTTTGAATGGTTTTTCGAGGCTTGTTAAGCTTCTTAGTATTGCTGTAAATTACGTGCTAGGTGTATTGATTCGAATTTAATAAAATGATTAGGAGGAGACTTCGTAGAGGTCGATTTCTGAGTATTGGATTAACTTTTCATTCAATTGGCTCAAGGTACGTACTACTTGCGGAATATTTGATTGTTGTGTATGCTTGAGGATGTTTGAGAACATAGAGGCATGAGTAGCAAACATCCAAGGAATTGTTTGGTAGACACGAGTAATGTAATTACTAAAGTCATAGTCAAGTATATTGAAATTTGGGATATTCCTGAGTATTGTTTTGGGAAGTTGTTGATTAATCTTTGTCATTAATTATCTGATTTATATATATATGGTTGAATTAAGTGGAGTCAAGGTAACTTGCTCCATGAGGGAGGTATTCAAGTCTTAATGACGAGGTTAGTTGGCTTGTCCAATAGGTTCATTAATTAAAGGAATGGTTTGTGTTAAAAATAATTGGTATGTGTTTTGTGGTCTCGTTTGGAAGTTGATAAAAAATTAACAGTTAAATAATAAAATATGAATGTGCAATAAAACTCTGGATTTGTGCACGACTAGAGTATTGACAATCAGGGGTTGGAGTTGCGATTTTATTCGCTTCCTTCTGAGGGCCGTTTGATCAACGCGTCTCTCTTCACTTATTTTATAACGGATTTTATCYAAATTGGGGTTAGTTTGAGATCTCATCTAGCTATGGTGACGGAGTCACGCCCGTTCACCATCTGGTTTATTGAACTTTTTGATGCATTTTGACGGGGAGGCATGGGGGATTGAATTGTGACACCTTGTGTGTCTGGTTTAAATTGTGGCACCTAGTGTGTCTAGTTGAATCGTGGCACCTTGTGTGTCTGGATTGAGGACAATCTTGTCTGTTGCTCAAATCATATCTAATATAATATAATATATTGAGTCATGTATTGGAGTCGAGAAAGCTTTTCTGCAGGTATAATCTAGTTAACAGGAGCAGTTGATATTTTGGGATTGGGTTGTATTGGAGCAGCTATATGTAATAAGTGGTGATAGTTTGGTCTGAGTTTGGGATTATTTGTATATGTGTAATGTTGTTACGTGGTTATGAATACCACAGTTGGGTTTTCTTTTGTTTCTAAAAAGGTGTCGTAACTCGGTATGTCTATTTTTTAGGGGAGATGTTGTCTRTTTGTTTTCTAATTTCGTAATTTGTACGTACTCAGCTTTGCTGATTGTGTGTGTTGTGTTGTTTGTTGACGTCCACACTTTCTTTCTTTTGGTGGACCTGTGATGATCCTTATTTCATTTGGAAATTATAGGGAACAGATTTCTCACAGGTTTTGCAATAAAGTGACTAGACTTGCATGGAAGGTTTGAGTGGAGAGCCGAACGCACTTTAATAATTTATGCACGCATCGTAGACTTTACAGAACGATTTGATATTTCGGGTTTTGTTATGTTTTTAAAAAGGGGATTTTACCTTGGTTTGTGAATAAGGGCCGTAACGGTTCCAACTTGTTTAACGAGTTTTATATGTTGTGATTTTAATACTTTGGTTTGAACTATTTCTTTATCTTGATTTCCGCTGCAAATTATTATTTTAGCCTAAACGTTTTAACACGTGGCAGTGGCATGCCAATAGTTCTCCGTATTTTCGATTTAATATTTCACAGGTAAAATGGAGAATTATTGGGGTGTTACAAAAATGCTTTTGGAAAGGCTACAGGCACGGACATGTGGGGCGTGTGCTGAGGCACGTGCGACTCTAGGAGGCACGTGCGGATGCGCGTACGCGCCTAAAATGGTTCTGGAAGTGAAGGGAGGTTGTGCAGGCGCGGGCAAAGGCGTGTGTAACCTTGGGACGCGTGTGTGACCTTGGGATGCGCGTGCAAAACCGAGGAGGCGCGGCCGCGCGTAAAACCATTTTGGAAGTGAGGGATTTCCTGCAGAGAGGACGCGAGCAAAGGCGTGTGTAACCTTGGGACGCATGTGTGACTTTGGGATGCGCGTGCAGACGCGTGTGCGAAACCCAGGAGGCGCGGCAGCGCGTAAAACCATTCTGGAAGTGAGGGCTTTCCTGCAGAGAGGACGCGCGTGCAAAACCTAGACTGAACTGCTCAACTTTGAACGGCCATAACTTCTTGGTCGGTGATCGGATTACAGCTTGGAATATACCGTTGGAATGATCTCAGAGTCTACTTTCCAATGTKAAAAATCTCACGTGGAAATTTTAAGTATACAAAAAGATATGGCTCGAAGAAGATGCTAGAGCAAACATTTAAGTGCCTTAAGGCTCAACCAAAGCAACCATAAGCAAACCAACAAGTTGGAAAGCTTAAAACCAACATGTGCACATCTAGGCAACTTGCAAAATACTCACAAAGCWTGAAATTGAGTGTACAAAGATAGAAAAGGAGAGAAAACTAAAGAAAAACCGATAAAAACCACTAAAAAACCAACAAAGCTTTGGAAAACTAAACAAAGTGGAAATCTAACCAAAAGGTTAGTGAAATGATATCGAAAGCACAGATAATGGCCAAAATAAAGAAGAAATAAGTGCCTATATGTGACCATTTTTGGCACTTATCAACTCCCCCCAACTAGGACCTTTGCATATCCTCGAGCAAAGTAAAGCAAAGCAAAGGAAAAAGAAAGAAGAAAACTATACACTAACTCACTTTCGTAGGAATCACGGTCACTTTTAGCAACTAGTGACAAGCCCTTTAAACCCTCAAATCGCTAAGAAGGACGAGGAAGGTCTCGTGAGGGTTTCCAAATAGAAGACCCACAACTCCATAAATAAGAAGGAATCAGGACAAAGGTTTTTAAAAACACAAAGAACACAAGAGGAAAAATAAAAACAAAAAGAAAAAGAAAGACAAAGAAACAAAAGTGTGATTTGGATTGGATTCCTTGGACTTAAGGGACGCTAATAAGGAGAAAGGATGTCCCCCCAAATAGAAATCAAACAAGAGTCAAATAGATATCATAAATCGTGTGCAACTTTCAAAGCTTGCAATAAATCAAGTCACTCTACTCTCTTCTTCTCTCCAAAGCGACCCTCCTTGGCCTCAAGTAGACCAAGCTTGGTGACAAAAAATAGCTCAAAGGAAAAGCTCAAAGAATAGCATAGAGAGATTTAAAGAGTGAGGTTTTAGCACATTGCACTAGACATCCAAAATGAAAGATTGTGACTCCCTCCACCTTTTGTGGCTTAACTCTCAAGGTCAAAGGACTTTCCGGGTTGTAATGTATCGTCTAAAGGATGGGTGAGGATAAATGTATTTGGCTTGTGGTGGTATCCCTATACAAGTGAAGTACAAATACAAAACCAAACTTTGGGGATTGAGGTGCCCCAATTCATAAAACTCACACACTTGGGAGGCAGTTTATAGCACACTTGCTTTCTCCCACACAAAACACTACACTTGAATGGATTTTTGCCAAAGTGCATATTTTTGAAATTTTTCTTTTTTTTTTTTTTTTTGCTTTTTTTGTTTTTTTTTTTTTTTTTTTTTTTTGCAATGCACTTGGGAATACAACTCTGCTAAACTATGTGCATTTCACTTACACAATTTATAACACTTTGAGGCTTTATACACATAGCCTTACACAAACTCAACAACCACACTTCACTTGTCTTTTAAGGGTCAAAACATGTAAAAATTTAGCTAATAGGCACGTAATGTGGCTAACAAGGATAGGAAAGTTCAAAGTGTCTCCAATGGTAAACGAAAACCCAAAATTATTCCCAAATACGTATGTAGAAAAAGAAATAAAAAAGGTAAATGAAAAAGGGGAAAATAATTTGAACCCATAACCCGAAATGAATGCCTTATCACTCCTCAAGTAGTTCGGTCTAGATCTCGAAAAGTCACAACAAATAGTCAAAAGAAGGATTCTAGTGCAAACACTCAATTTTTGTGGAATTTTGACTTGTATGTGCCCACTTAATTGGCTCCAAAAGGATCCGTACAACTCACAAGGTCTCAAAGTAAACACAAAAATCACCAAGCTAGGCTTCCTATCATGCACCAAGCTACTCCCGGCTTGGCTAGAAAGCTCACCACCTAGAAAGAATCACCTGGCTTGCTTTTAAAGCGTGCCAATCAAAAGAATTCCTAGGAAGAGAGTTTCATGACTAGGATTTTGAAAAGGAGAGTGATTTTGAAAAATTAGACCTTGTTAGACTCTTAGTTGGGAAGAAAAAATGACTTACTTAAAATTCAAATCCCATCCAAAATCCAAATCCATCACACAAAACATAATTTACCACTTTGCCTTGAAAACCAAAGGAAAGAAAAACAAAAGAAAAGAAAATCTTTTTGGCCATTTTTGAATTTTTCGATTTTTTTTTGTCATTTTCCCAACTTTGCAATTAAAAACACAAAAAACACACAACACATATTTACAAGCACAACAATAAATAGCAAAAATCCTAGAAAAAAGAAAACAAAAACTTGGAGATACAATTTACACTACAATCCTTATCATCCCCTTATCAACTCCAAATAAACTTGACCGATGTCAAGGACACTACAAATGAACCTCTAGGGGGAATCCAACAACCGTCGTGCAAACAAATGTAATAAAATCGTTGTAGGGACAACCCCTACGACGCCGCAAGCACAAATCCCAAATGATAGTATCTCCAAGTATAAAAGAAAATCCAAGAATCTAGCCACATAATTTACAATAAATAAAGAGGTGGACTTAGAAGAAACTTACAAAGCCGTTTCCAAACCAAAATACGCACAAAAGCCCCAAAACCGGGCTCACAACCAAGCTACGGCTCCAATAAGCAAAAACCAACTCCAAACATAATAAAACAATATAATACAAAACAAATATMCAATATATACAATATAAACAAAATATATACAACCAAGCAACAAAAGTGACACATTTGTGGAACTGTCCCACCCAACTAGAATGGAACTCTGTCTCAGAGTTCAAAAAGCAACCAAAAGGGAAGGCAAAGTTACMCAAATGTGCACTAGTCTCGATCCTGCTTATCCTAGTACCGGGGTGGCGGAGGTGGTGGTGGAATGAGAGGCCACCCATACTGGTCAAACCCTTCCGCAAGTTGAGTATCCTCGGTGTAAGTGCGGCTAGGATCCCAATCGTAGTTGAAGGTGGTAGGAGGACCATGTGGTTCCCAACCACCGTAGTAGTTGGGATGAAAATTATAGTATGGATCGGTCCTCCTATCACGTCTCGCCGCTACGGGATCATAGGGATAAGCAGGATCCCCTCTAATGGTGATTGAAGGAAGAAGAAGATGATGAAAAGAAATCTGAAATTTACTCTCTAAAACTGTTGCTAAAACTACTCTTACTTTTTTTCTTGTTTCTCTCTCCTAAAACTATATATACAAAGCCCAAAATACAAGCTCATATAATTACAAGTTTGCCATTACTAATTTACACATGTGCTTTAAAGCTTCCTCCAAGTCAAGTCAACAAGTCAAACTCAACGTCCAGGAGGTGCCACGTAGGCGCTTGTAGACGTGCGTGCGGACGCACGTGCAAGGAAGATGCGCATGTGGAGCAGAAGAGGCGCGGACGTGCCAAAAATGCTTCTGGAAAGGCTGCAGGTGCGGACAGGTGGGGCGCCTACATAGGTGTGTGCGACCCCTAGAGGCGTGTGCGGACACGCGTGTGAACCTGGGACGCGCGTACGCACCTAAAATGGTTTTGGAAGTGAAGGGAGGCTGTGCAGGCGCGGGCAGAGGTGTGTGTGACCTTGGGACGCGTGTGCGGACGCGCGTGCCAAACCTAGGCTGAACTGCTCAACTTCGAACGACCATAACTTCTTGGTCGGTGATCGGATTGCAGCTTTTATTATACCGTTGGAAAGCCCTTGGAGTCTACATTCCAATGCAAAAAGTCTCACCAAGAAATTCAAAGTATACAAAAATATATGGCTCGAAGAAGATGTTAGAGCAGACGTTCAAGTCCCTCAAGGCTCAACCAAAGCAACCACAAGCAAACAAACAAGTTGGAAAGCTCAAAACCAACATGTGCATATCTAGGAAACTTGTAAAAATTCACAAAGCTTGCAATTGAGTGTACAAAGATAGAAAAAGAGATAAAACTAAAGAAAAACCTAAAAACCACTAAAAAACCAACAATGCTTTGCAAAACTAAACAAAGTGGAAATCTAAGCAAAAGGTTAGTGAAATGATATCGAAAACACCTCTGCTTAAATGTGACCATCAATGTGACCATTTTTAGCACTTATCATAATCGTGAGTGTACCTCATCTATTAGGCAACATAGACAAGAAGTGAGCATCACCTCTGCTATTCGTTCTTGGGGTGAGCTTGGTGGTTCTATGCAACTCATCAAAGACATGTTGGATTGCGTGTCTCCCCCTTTGTTGCATGCTGATGGCGATAATGATTTGTCGGAGCGTAATATTCGGCAATGCAAGAGAAAATTTTCTAAAGGGCACTACACTGCTGCAGTTAGAGTGCTTTCGTCCTTGGGTCTTAACCCTTACAATGATGATACTCTTGCAGATTTGCATGCAAAACACCCTTCATTTCCAGCACCTCTAGGATTACTTGGGGGGTGCTGTTGTTGCTGTTTCTAATGAGTTGGTGGGTGATATTACTCAGTTAGTCAATTTGTTTCTTGTTGGAAAGTGTCCTGCTGAACTTGGGGGATATATTGCTAGTGCCCCTCTTACGCCACTTCTTAAGCCTTGCGGTGGTATTCAGCCTATTGTGGGCACCATTTGGAGGTGCCTTGTTTCTAAGGTCGGAGCAGCTTTAATTGGTCCGCATATAGGAAACTACTTAGGAGGTCTTCAGTTTAAAATTGGGGTTCCGACGGGTGGTGTGGCCATTGTCCATGTTGTCAATCATCTCGTTGAGGCCCGTGGGGCCGATGTTGGCCTCTCAATGTTATTGTCGAATTTTTTGGAATGCGTTCAATTTAATTGATCGATCGGCTTTGCTTAGTGAGGTTCGAGAACATTGTCCTGCTCCTTCGCGTTGGGTTGAATTTTGCTACTCTTCTCCAGCGAGGATGTATTATGGGGAGCATACCTTATGGTCTTGCCAAGGTGTGCAGTAGGGGGATCCTCTCAGCCCTTTGCTTTTTTGCTTTGGTTCTACATCCGTTGGTGTGTCGCATCAGAGACTCTTTTAATCTTTCTTTTCAAGCTTGGTACTTGGACGATGACATTATCATTGGAGATACTTTAGTGGTTGGTGAGGTCATGGAGATGATTTTAGAGGAGGGCCCTCGGTTAGGTCTCCATGTGAATGTTCAGAAGACAGAGGTCTTCTGGCCATCGGAGGATCCACGAGGTCGTCTTGTGGGTGTCTTTCCTCCAGATATTGCTCGAACTATGCAAGGTGTTAAGTTGCTTAGTGGCCCTGTCAGTGCGGATTCTTCTTTCTGTTAGGAGTTGGTCTCAGAGCGGGTTTCGAAGACTATTGTGTTGATGGATGCTGTTGCTAGGCTGAATTATCCCCAGTGTGAGTTATTGCATCTTCGTGCGTGTAATGGAGTTTCCAAACTCTACTTTGCTTTGCTCACTTGTCCGCCTTCTCTTTTTGAAACGGCTTAGTTATCCTTTGATGCGGCTCTTTAGGGTTCCTTGTAGCGCATTGTGACTGCTTCAGGGCTTGGTTTCGGCGATTAGCAATGGCGACTTGCCACCTTACCTTTTTCTTATGGATGATTGGGTGTTTATTCTGCTAGTGATGTTCTGCATTATGCTTTCCTTGCATCCCGTTTGTAGTGTTCTGGTTTACAAGCTTCGCTTCTTCGGGTATTTGATGTTGTTGGCCCGAGACATGCCTTTGATGAGGCCCTAGGACTTTTCAACAGGACCGTGGAGACCGAACTTATGAGTCGCCCTAGTGAGATCGCCGACCCCATGCTCATGAAGAAATTGGCAGACATATATTTCACGAAGGTTACTATTGTTGTGGAATCCACCTTCTCCTTATCTTCACATCAAGTCGCCTTATGGAAATCACAATAGGGAGATTACTCTTCGGCTTGGTTGCAGGCGGTCCCAATCTCGRGTCTATGCCAGACAATGAATGGTAAGACTTATCGTTCAATTCTTTGATATCGATTGGGTGTTCCGTTGTTCTCTGCTTCGACGTCGTGTTCTGCTTGTTCTCAAGTCTTCGTTGGCGACATTTTTGGGGATCATGTTGTGTCCAGTGTTGGGATCGTGGGTATTAAGCATCGACACAATGTTATCCGCGACACATATCTTAATGTTTGTTATCGCTCTGGGATTTCTGCTCGTAAGGAGGTAAATGTTGAGCTGACTAGCGAGGGTGACGGGGCTCTTCGACTTGCAGATATCTTACTCTATTCTTGGGATAGCGGCCTAGATGTGTGCATCGACTTGACGGGATCTTCTCCTCTGACGCAATCTTAGTTGTCAGACTTTGTTCCTGGTGAAGTTAGAAGCACAAACTATATGAAAGCTGATGAGAAAAAGGAAACTTTTATTAACATCAAAAGAATTTATTACATAGAGGCTAATTGCAGAACTTAATCCTAAACCTAATGACATAGACCCGAAATGGAAAAAGAGTAATGTGTGGCTGTGGTTTGAGGGTTGAAAAAGGCTCGATGATCMCACGGTGCGCAGTGTGCCTTTTAGACTCTTGCTTTTTTATTTGATTTGGGCTTTGAGCTTTGGATTTGCATTGGATTTTGACATTGATTTGCATTTGTGATGACTGGCATTGAACTTTGATTTTTTTGCTTTTTCGTTTTTCCCATTATTCTTCTCTTTTTTTTTCTTTACACATGTCTTTTTCTACGCACCGTTGTCCAAAGGTTAGCCGATGTGGGTGATGAAAGAAAGATAGGCTAAATGATAGTGTTTATGGCTCAAAGGTTGCAAGGGATTTTGATTTGATGAAGGGAATGCAGGGAAGAGTTATTTTTGGAGCTATGAAGAAGCCTCTTTGCAATGTCCATTGAAGTGTGAGGTCGATCATTAATTTGATTCCATTAAAGTTAGAAGCACAAACTATATGAAAGCTGATGATAAAAAGGAAACTTTTATTAACATCAAAAGAATTTATACATAGAGGCTAATTGCAGAACTTAATCCCCAGTGAAGTCGCCAAATTGTAGGACGTAGGCCGTACCCCCGGCTATAGCGGCGCGCGCTTGATTACATCGAGGTGCTTTGCGTGGCTTGAGCCACGGAACCCGCACGTGAGTGCGTTGGGTAGTGTGTCGAGTAAGGGGAGTCGCCACGTGTCTATATAGGTTATTCACGGACGCCCGAAACGTTGGTGCCAAACAATGGCCCCACGTCCAACCAATAACCAGTCGTGGTTCGGGGACATGGTACGAATCAGATCTAAACCCAATTCGCCCGCATTGTCGGCCTCTACTCGGTCTCATTGCAATTCCATCATCACGGTATTGAATGCACATAACTTACATTTAGCACCTTAGAAGCGTACTAACCCTAAAAATTACTACGAAAGTGGGTTTCTATTATGCACAAGAGACTACCTAACCTAGAAATTGTGACCACTTTGCATTAATCAAATTAAAATGTGCCTAAAAACCGGTTGTCCATGATTATCTGACTTTAAATGATTCACATAATTTCTGGTCTTTATTTAGCATAAATATACAAATGATACAACAATGACAATGCGAAGTATATGAAATTCAAATCATATATACAAACCCATCTTACCCTGAATCTACAAACAAAACAGGTTAGTTTCTAATAAAGAAACGAGCGAAATGAATCTTCCGCCTTTGAATCGCTATACCAAATAAAAGAAATCGTTAGTATTGACAAGTGATAATAATAATGAAAATGAAATAAAAAAGAACGAAACAAAGAAAAACGTTAACCACTCCTACATATTTACATGGAATAATTAAATAGTGAGTTTCTACATTTTGTTAATTAGATTGAAACTCGCAATAGTTATTAATTAGATTGAGGAAATGAGAAATGAATGTATTTAGTGCGAGTAATCTCAAAGTAAACCTTGTTATCGCTTGTTGAATCGAAACAGAATCGATGCTTAGAACTCAAGAACGAATGTATTTAGAGTGTTTGAGAGAGTGAGAGAGAATACGCAATTAGGACGGAGAGAGAGAGAATAGACGTGTGTTGAAAAACCGTCTGTGTTTTCGGAATGAGCAAGGCACGTATTTATAGGCGCGAGGGGAAAAAGGGAGAAAAAACCGCTGTATATACGCAGGAGAGCTGCGTATATACGCAGGGCTGCGTATATACGCAGGGGACCTGCGTATATACGCAGGTCTGCGTATATAATCTCCGCGTATTTTTTTTGATTTCCTCCGATTTTATATTCCAAATACGTGATTCGCTTTGATTCGACGCACCTAGACACCTCGCTTCCAAGCAAGGAGTTCTAGAGTGTTCTAGAAGGTTCCACGTATTTCCGGAGTATTTTTTTGTGTATTTTGATTTTTTTTGTATTTTCTGCGTATAAAAACTTATAAAAATCATAGAAAAATGTAGAAAAATCAAAAAAATAATCTAAAAATACTGGTGAGCTCAGAAAAATGTGAAGAGTGTTGATGAAAAGTAAATATGAGATAACTGTAGGGCTTCGCCCCCCTATGCAAGGGCGTGACCTCAGCTTCAGTGTCATGGAGTTGAGCCATGGAATCCGCATGTGAATGCGTTGGGGTGGTCGTCGAATGAAGGGGATCGCCACCGTGCCTATATAGGTTATTCACGGACGCCGAACATTGTGCCAAATTAATGCCCACGTCCAATCAAGTAACCAGTCGTGGTTCGGACATGGTACGAATCAGATCTGTAACCCAATTCGCCGCATGTAGCGCCTCTACTCGTCTCGTTGTAGTTCCATAATCATAACAATTGAATTCAAAAGAACCTATTGAATTGATTTTGAAAGTGCATTGATTACTAGGTGGGTTGCTATTATAAACAAACCAAGACTTCTACAATGAATAAGGCGGTCACTTGATTGTTAGTCAATTGTAATAAGGTGCCTAGAAAACCGTTCGTCCATGATTATCTGACTTTAATGTGACAAACGATTAAATTCCGGTCTTGTTTAAGCAATATATACAAATAGTGTGATTGAATATATATACATAAGAGACATGAAAACAAAGGTAGTGAGCAATAATAATATGTATGTGCGCCCTTCTCACCTGTCACTGCAAACAATCAAATCGTTAGAATAAACTCAAAGGAACGCCTTTCATTGAATTGCTAATAGAGACGAACAAACGAGTAGTATTGACATAATAATATGTATAATAATGAAAGCAAAAACCATGGAAAACATGAAATATGAATAAAACCTACATATTACATGAACGATAAGAGGTGAGTTTCTACATTGCTTTAATTATATTAAAACTCAAAACAATGGTTAGTCAAATTAAAAGAGCAAAAGGAATTGAAAAAGAGTGAGAGAAAGTTTTTGGTGAGTAATCTCAGATTTATACCCTTATTTCGCTTGTTGATTCGAATGGAATCGATGCTTGAATTGAAATCGAATGTGTTTTGAGTGTTTTGAGAGTGTTTTGTGACTTGAGTCTTGGTAAATTGTAAGTTTCTGAGTCGTGAATGTACGTCTGAAGTCGTTTTTTTTTAGTTGTCTCGAACTGAGCAAGCAGGGAGTATTTATGCACGAGGCAAAAACGGGCTTGAAAACCTGCGTATGTACGCTGCAAGTGAGCGTATTACGCTGCTACTGCGTATATCGCTCACTGCAGCGTATATACGCTGCTCCTCTACACAAGATTTGGCAATTTTTGACTGTATAAGCTGAGCGTATATACGCTATTTTTAGCTATATCGCTCATGTTTGAGCGTATATACGCTCATCAGTTGCGTATATACGCTCAATGGATTTGCGTATTTTTTCCAAAACTTCGAAATATTTTGATTTCCTCCGACTTTATTCTATTTCCCTTGATTCGACGCACCTAGACACCCTTGCTCCCCAAGCAAGGATTTCTAGAATGTTCTAGAAGGTTCCACGTATTTCCGGAGTATTTTTCTAATTATTCACGTATTTTCTGCGTATTCTGCGTATTTAAACATTGCAAAATCATAAAATCATAGAAAAATCAAAAAAATAATTTAAAAATATTGGCGGATTCAGAAAAATGTGACGCACATGATGGAAAACAAAAAGCACGAGAATCGCCAGTTTAACTCGTTTGAAAACCTTTTGAAAAACCTTCGAAAACCTTTGATTTTATCAAGAAAACGAAGGAAAATATGTTTGCCTTGTAAGTGACCTTTGCTCAATAATTCCGAGTACGACCTCACGATTATTCCAACTTTCGTGAGTTCAAAGCATCTTTTCGAGTCGAAACAAACGCGAGACGTGGTATGTTTCATCACGGATTACTCATTTGGGGAGACACATTTTCAGGTGTCACAGAAGCCCCCACTATTGACTGAAGATCTGGAGAGACAGAGAGTTTCGTAAAGACGAAAGTCAAAGATATTCGATCGGGACGGAGAAGCAACTCAAGAACTCTGCGACCCTGAGTCACCTTTAATCAGCCCAAAAAAAAAAAAAATAAAAAAAAAAAAAAAAAAAAAAAAAAACATAATAGACATACCTGGCACCCAACAAGGATCAAGTAAAATATACCATTATCCGAAAATAAAATCCACATCGGATCGATAGCATTGATAACAAGTCTGAAGTACCATGACAACCGAATAACATTCACACCGATATTGCTGAACTGGGAGAAGCAGAAGATGCTTCCATAGACATATTAAACACGAAAAAAAGATAAATAAAGCAAATAACTTAGATAAACACACAATATATCAAAAAAAATTAGAGAACATAACGCCTTAAAAAAGTAGACGACAAAAAATAGAATTACTAGAATTTATAAATGAAATCTACGAAAATTTAGACAAAATAAGCAAAAAAGAAATTGACATGTAAACTAGTAGACCTTAGATTAGGAATAAGAAGACAGAGATACTTGTATGAAAGAGAGTACTTATGAATATAGAAAAGGCCTTTCTGAAGTCTGTCCCAACATATATTAACAAGAAGTCAAAATTGAACATTAAGAGAAAGGTCATGTCATAAGTAGTATTTAGAACAAAGTTATATGAAGATCATATTAGAAAGAGTCATGTCTAGGATCTCTGGTTATTAAGAACATGTTGAGGAGTATTGAGTTGAAAAGTCTTGTCATAGTCTGATCTAGACATGAATTACTGAAAAGTCAATTAGAGGAAGATCATAGTCATAAGAGAGTCTGGTTTTAAGACCATGGTTTGAGAGAAGTCAATTACATGACTTGATCTAAGGTCTAAGTTCAGACATGATATCTCAAGAGAGAGTACATGAAAGGTGACATTGTAACATAGATCTGTTACAGACACATTATATGACAGTAGTTATAGTCATAGGTCTGATTCATAATAGACATGATTTGAAAAAGTGACTTTCTAGTACTGCTAACAATGATTTGAATAAGTGTAATCTGAAGATACTTGCATGCTAGGTCTGGTTTAGACATGAAGGAACATACTAGGAGGTCTAATCCTAAAAAGTACCGATTGCCAAATAGAAGAGTGAATACATATGAAAGATGACTACTAGAGGAAAGGCATTTGGACAAGACTTGAGTGACTTAACATTAGACGAAAGACATGACTTTGATTGAAAGAAACAGCGGTCCATAAGATGACTTTCAGAGAACATTCCACTTAAAAGATAGCAAACATTGAAAACGTAATAGGGCCTTAGGAAGACAAAATAAAGCCCCACCAATGAGAAAAAAAAAATGACAGAATGAAGACAACCCAGCGAGACTTTTGAACATAGATGGTTTACCGCGAGAGTCAAACATAGAATAAAAAATTGATGTGAAATAGATTCAAACACACAAATAAAAAAATTAACAAAAACCCAAAGACAAAGTGAGACTATAAAACTTCTATTGGAATTGAAGTACATAGCACGTGAAAGAGTGACCAAAAAATAATATATGCGTTACGAAAATACAGAAGATACAATTAAATGTGACATAGAGTCAAAAGACAAGATGAGCTAGCAACAAAAAAAAAAAAATTGAAAACTAAAATGAATAGTAAGGATATCAACATAAGAAAATCAAAAAATTCTAAAAAAAAAACATACAGCAAACCATAATCGAAAATTATATAAAGACAAGATACACACTACAAAAAGGACCATACAAAAATATATTACTGTTAAAAAAGCTGAATGCGAACACCATCGAGAGAACCAATTCACTATACCAATAATCCATTACGGAATCGACCAAACGAAAAAACAGAAATAAATCAGATTTTGAACAATGCCTCAGTGCGCAGAGAGGCTTTTGTGTTGTAATGTAGCTGTGTTTGATGGTGAAAAGACTATGATGAGTATTATGAAGTGCCCACAATGCCAGTGTGCTTTTAGACTTTTCGCTTTTTTTTTGAATTGGGCGTTTGATTGGATTTGCATTGGATTTTGGCATTTGCATTTGAACTTTGATTTTTTGATTTTTTTTTGCTTTTTGCCATTTTTATTCTTTTTTTCTTTCCTTTCTTTTGCACGTGTCTTTTTCCTACGCACCGTTTGGTCCAAAGGGTTTTAGTGATGGGTGATGAAAGAGAGATGGCTAAATGATAGTGTTTGTGCTCAAAAGGTTGCAAGAGATTTTTGATTTGATTGACAAGGGTATGGAAGGAGGGGTCATTTTGTGGAGCTGTGAAAGAAGCTCTCTGGGGCATTCGTTCAAATTAAATAATGAATCACATTAGATTAAACCAATTGTGGCCAATGAGTGTTGAGACTTGCATAGAATTAGAAAATATATTCCAAAAGGAATCATTTTATTGATGAAGAAAATTTGAGACATACATGCTTATTTTGAAACTACATAGACTCAAAGACACGAATTGAAAAAAATAGAGCTAGACTAGGACTCAATGACTTAATCTAAAAAAGCCGCATGGATCATTAACCCACCCTTGGGGCGACTCATGGTTTAGCATGGGTTGGTTTGGATGTTGATCTTATCCTTCGCCGCGTGGAGAACTGGAGGCGACCATTTCAACCATGTCTTGAATCCTGTGCTTCAGAACGATGCATTCTCAGTGGTTTTGACCCCTTCCTTGGTGGAAATTTGCACTACATTGGGATTCCAATTCCTAATTTCTTATCATCTGAAGGGTCTGGAGTGGTCCAATAGGAGCAAGTGCACCTTTTGAGTTAGTCTATCAAGCCTGCTCATAGTCATACCAATTGGAAGAATGTCTTGTGTCCTCAGGCCTGTTGTTGAAAGAGCCAGATGATTAGAAGAGTTCATTGGTAATGTGGCTGATGTTTATCAGTGTTGGAAAAGGAGGAGCCACCTCTTGTTTAAAGCGCCCACCTTACCTATAGACTTCTGGGCTTGAACATCTTCCTAATATGAGTCCAACCTTTAGGAGCCCAGCAAATGAATCAATGTGTTGAAACTTGAGTGGCTCCTCGATACTTAGGCTGAAGTTCTTGTGACCATGCGAACTTTCCTCATTCGTCGATTGTCATTTGAGCGGCCTTCTCCCTCCACCTGTTAAGAAAGTAGAGAAATTTTCTCTCTCACTTGCTTGGTGGCCTCTAGTTTCACGGAGACAACAGGAAGCTGGGAATTGTACCTGTACTGCTTTAGAACTCGTGTTTGATATATTCCCAGTCATCGAGCTTGCTTGATTCAGAGTCCTAACCACCTGGATGGATGTGTTCCAAAGTAATAGGGACACCGAAGTGAATAGCTCTTTGCTCATTCCCTTGGACCATTGAGATGTGTAAAATGCGGATGTGTCTCTGGGTCTTCAGTTTCCTTAACTTGGCAAATCAGTGATGACACTCTTGGG
Organism: Bassia scoparia; assembly: GCA_008642245.1. NCBI lineage: Eukaryota > Viridiplantae > Streptophyta > Magnoliopsida > Caryophyllales > Amaranthaceae > Bassia > Bassia scoparia. The sequence continues at coordinate 16,440 of SNQN01006054.1, read as the reverse complement.
AAGCTGGCCCTTAATCTCATAATCAGCACACAGCCCTTGAATGAATTTTCGACATCCTCTTGACCATCTCTTTAGTTGCTCCACCCTTTTTTCCGTCTCAGTCTTTGGAGAGAAGTGGCGTTTCAGCATCGTCTTCTCCCTCCCCGTCAGACTCGAGAGGTTTTTCCTGGGTCACTTTTCTTTCAGCTCCCCATGCTCTTTCTTGATCAACGAGAATTCACAGCCTCAAGCTTTTCTAGAATAGGTAAGCTGTTGTCGATGTTTGCCATTTGAAGTGTCTTGTTGATCAGGCGCGCCGTTTGGCTTCTTGTTACTCTTCTGGCCCAGAGACAAGTTGCGATCTTTGTATCTTGCTTAATCAAGAAATTACACTTTAGAACCAGAAACAAAAAGTTATTGAAAAACTTTAAGAACAAACCTAACTCAGTTTGAGTTTGGACTTAAGAACTGAACTCGAAAGTAGACTTGAATGGCTAGACTAAATTCTGATTTAAGGTGTCGTAGACTCGAAAAAGATTCGACTAAATGTGCCTATTTCGGAATTAAGGACTCTTAGACCTACAACACTTGAAATGAATGGCCTAGGGTTGCGTCTATGAACGAACCTAGCTTCAGTTCAAGGTTCTTAGAAATTGAAGTTGAAGCGAACCTAATTCAATTCAAGACTCTGGGTTTAAATTGAATGAACCTATTAGACTTAAGTTCTTGAATTGAATTGGAATTAATTGAACCTAATTCAGACTTAAGGTTTTGAATTGAAATTGAATTGAACACTAATTCAGATTTAAGCCCAAAAGGTCGAATCTAAGTCAGATTTAAGACTCTTGGAATTGGAATCGAACCTAAGTCAGACTCTAGGTCGATGAATGAGTTTGAATTGAATTGGATGGGAATGGGCCTAATGATCAACAACTTCATGTCTTGAACCAAACACAGATTAAGGGACTAGGCTTAGTGTTAGTGCTAAAAAAATTGGACTGAACAAAGAGTCACAATAACAAGCAATTGATTGAAACACAAAACCAAATTATTCACTTAAGGTCAGGATCTAAGTAACTATAAGCGGCTTGGTTAAGTCTGACAGTGTACCACCTAAGAGTAGAGCTGGGTCCATATTCACACCACAATATTGGTGATGTATGCCGAGATACCTTATATACACGACATCGAGTAACACTGTGCTACCGCATGCGGGATAACTTACCTTAGCCATGTGAATCAATTAACCACATGCAACCAGATAAATCCCCCTTAAGGTGATCTCGGACATAACATGCCCATATTGAGACCAAGTGCCTAAGACATGACCCTTTCGAGAGTCACAAGTAAAATTCAATTGATATGAATATGGAACTACGAGACTTTCAAGTCTTTCCACTCACCAAATTGTTTATCCCAGTTAAGTCGCCAAAACTTAGGGGCTTCGCCGCCTTAAGGCAAGGGCGTGACCTCAGCTTCAGTGTCATGGAGTGAGCATGGAATCGCATTGAAGTGCGTTGGGTTGTTCGTCGACATTGAGGGATCGCACGTGCCTATATAGGTTATTCACGGACGCCGAACATTGTGCCAAATTAATGGCCCCACGTCCATCAAGTAACCGGTCGTGGGTTCGGACATGTACGAATCAGATCTGTACCAATTCGCCCGCATGTACGGCCTCTACTCGGTCCGTTGTAGTTCCAAAATAACAATAATTCAAAAGAGTATTGAATTGATTTGAAAGTCATTATCCTAGGTGGTTGCTATTATAAACAAACCAAGACTCTTACAATGAATAAGCGGTTACATTGATTGTTAGTCAATGTTAATAAGTGCCTAAAAACCTGTTCGTCCGCTATGATTATCTGACTTTAAGGACAAACGATTAATTCGCTCTTGTTAAGCAATAATATATACAAGTGTTATTAAATATTATACATAAGGACATGAAAACAAAGGTTAGTGAGAATAATAATTATGTATGTGCGCCCTTCTCACCTTTCACTGCAAACAATCAGAATCGTTAGAATAAACTCAAAGAATCGCTTCGATTGAATTCTATAGAGACGAACAACGAGTTTAGTTTGACAATAATAATATGTATAATAATTGAAAGCAAAACCATGAAACATGAATATGAATGAAAAACCTAACATATCGAATATACGTTTTAAAGAGGTGAGTCTCTACAGTTGCTTTAATTATATTAAAACTCAAAACAATGGTTAGTCAATTAAAAAGAACAAAAGGATTGAAAAAAGATGAGAAAGTTTTTGGTGAGTAATCTCAGATTGTACCCTATTTCGCTTGTTTGATTCGAATGGAATTCGATGCTTTGAATTGAAATCGAATGTGTTTGAGTGTTTTGAGATGTTTTGTGACTGAGTCTTGTGAAATTGTGAAGTTTCTGAGTCGTGAATGTACGTCTGAATCGTTTTTTTTTAGTTGTCTCGAACTGACAAGCAGGAGTATTTATAGGCACGACAAAAACGGGCTTGAAACCTCGTATATACGCTGCATAGTGACGTATAATACTGCTACCTGCGTTATAACGCTCACTTGCAGCGTATATTACGCTGCTCCTCTACACAAATTTTGGCAATTTTGACTATTATAGCTGAGCGTATATACTATTTTTGAGCGTATATACGCTCATGTTGAGCTATATACTGCTCATCAGATTGCGTATATACGCTCAATGATTTTGCGTATTTCAAAAACTTCGAAAATATTTGATTTCTCCGACTTTATCGTGATTCTCCTTGATTCGACAGCTAACACCCTTGCTCCCCACAAGGATTTCTATGAATGTCTCTAGAGGTTCCACGTATTTCCGGATATTTTTTAATTATTCACGTATTTTCTGCGTTATTCTGCGTATTTAAACATTTCAAAATTCATAGTAAAACATAGAAAATCTAAAAAATAATTTAAAATATTGGCGATTCAGAAAATGATGACGACATATGAAAACAAAAAGCACGAAGAATCGCCGTTTAACTCGTTTGATAACTTTGAAAACCTTCGAAAACCTTTGATTTATCAAGAAAAACGAAGGACAATATGTTTGCCCATTGTAATGACCTTGCTCAATAATTCGAGTACGACCTCACGTATATTTCCACTTCTCGTGATTCAAAGCTCTTTTCCGAGCTCGAACAAACGCTGAGAAGGCGGTAGTTTCATCCGGTACTCATTTGGGGAGAACATTATTCAGGTGTCTACAATAACCAAATATAAATTATTTTTAAAAATTCCTAAAAATAGCAAAAAGAAAACCTCAAAAATAGAAAATACTTAAAAAATAAAAGAAATGTTTTGCCCCTTTATTTGTCCTCTTTCTCAATAGTTCGCGTTATGCCCCATTGTATTTTAACTTTTGTGAGTTCAAAGCATCTTTTCTAAGTCGAAACAATCGCAAGACGCGGCATGTTTCATCACTGATTACTCTTTTGGGGAGACACTTTTAGTTGTCTACAGGTGGTTGCAGCGGCGGCACAACGAAAGCAGGACAAGTATGCAACGAGGTGTCGGAACATTGGCTACGACTTTCTTCCTTTTTCATTCTCTTCTTTGGGGGAATTAGATAAGGGAGCTATTGTGCTTCTAACGCGGATCCAACTTTACTTCAAGGCTCAGGACATCGGCACACGTGCTGCTTCTCACATCTTTAACAGGATAGGATTTGCAATAGCTAGAGGAGGGGGGGGGGGGCAGATTGTATCTCGACTCCCCTCCAACTTCTTGTAATTTGTTTCATGTTTGTTGCATGTAAAGCTTAACACGTTTTGGTGGTTTTTAATAATAATAATAATAATAATAATAATAATAATAATAATAATAATAATAATAATAATAATAATAGTATAATAATAACAATAACAATAACAATAAGAATAATAATAATAATAATAATAATAATGATAATAACAATAATAACAATAATAATAATAATAATAATAATAATAATAATAATTTTCGAAAATTTTATTTTTGGGCAATAACTCAGGCAAGTTTTGCGGCGGCTCAAGGGGGTTTCTCGACTGGTTTTGGCAGCGTTAGGGCCGGTGTTTTGGGCAGCAATTCAGTTTGGTTGAAGGCAGTAGATTTGCGTTTTCAGGCGGCTTTAAGTGTGTTCCCCGGCGCAATTGTGAGTCAGTTCCTTAGTGGTTTCAGGCGCATTTGTTCGATCAATTGGAGGGGCTTCGTCTAGCTGTTTCCGGTTGGGTTTCGGACGCATCTAGGTATTCTCGGCTGCTGCGGGTTTTGGCTTTGTTGTGGGTGATTGCTCGTTTGTTTCTCGACTTGTTTGTTGTGTACCTTTTGCTGGACTTTAGGGCGTCTTTTTTCCTGGACTTTTGGGTTGTTTTAGGGGCAGGTTGTAGGTGTTTTTCCAGGCGGCTTCACGGTGCTTTTTAGGAGGTTTTTTCTTAGTTTCGTTCAGGCGGGTTGTGGCCTGCTTCTGGCGCTTTTTTTGTCCATTTGGGGCGTTCATACGATTGTTTGTTGTGTGTTTTAAGGCCTTTTTGGGGCTTCCTTTACTGGTTGTTCACTGCATTTTGTGGGCAGTTTGTTCATGCCTCCGATTGCCTGCTTTAGTTGTATGTTCGTTGGGCATAGTGGAGGTAGGGCGCTCACAAGGGTTCCTTGATCASTCATCTTTGTGATCGACATTTTTGCGACGGTGCGCGGAATGTGACTAGTAATATTCTTTCTTCTAACCTGGCCATTTTCACGACAATTGAGACGTCCTTTCGGCGTATGGATATTTGGCTTTGTGGAGAGTGCTTTAAGACACATACTCTCTGTTTAAAGTGTCACCACGGTCGTTCTGTTTTTGTAGCACCACCTGATTCTGGTGATGGGGTTGTTCGTTTTATTCTTTACAGTTTTTCTAAACCGCAGGTTCCCTCAGCGGTGGTGTCCGATTCTATCCCCAATGTTTCTCATGAGAATCATTCTTTTAATGTTTCTCTTCTTGATAATTTTCTTCTAAGAGATTATGTACAGTGAAATCCATCCCTTCCAAGTGTCGTTTGGGTTTTTCTCGAGTTTTTAAAGGTGCACTCGAGAAGGTAATTGCCAAGCCTGAGGACATATCTCTCTGGGTCTAACTGCTTGTGTTTCCTCTTTGTATCCTTCGTACCTTTTCGCCAAGGAGTAAACGTGAGTGTTCATCAACTATTCGGTGACATAAATAGGAAGAGARTATCGCCTCGCCTATTCGTACTTGGGGTGAGATTGGTGGTTCTGAGCAACTTGTGCAGGATGCGTTGGATAGTGTGTCCCCACCCCTATTGGATGCTGATAAGGATCAGGCTTTGTTGGATCGTAATATAAAGCAATGTAAGAGGAAGATTTCTGATGGGCATTACACTACTATTGTTCGAGTTCTTTCATCTCCGGGTCTTGCCCCTTTATAATGAAGCTACTCTTACGGCTTTACAAGTTAAACACCCTTCTTGTCCAGTCCCTTCCTTATCGGATGATCCTGCAATTGTTTTGGAGCAGATTAAGGGTTTTCTACGGGGTACCCCATGTGGGCGAGATGGTTTGCGTGCTCAAGACCTTTTGGATTGCTTGAGAGGCGCTGTAGTTGCTGTTTTTGATGATTTAGTGGATTATATTTCTCAAGTGGTCAATCTATTTCTTGCTGGTAAATGTCCTCCTGTGTTAGGAGAATATATTGCTAGTGCTCCTCTTACATCACTTGCTTAACCTGGTGGGGGTATTCGGCCTATTTTTGTGGGTACTATTTGGAGGCGCCTTGTTTCGAAAGTTAGAGCTACTCTGGTTGGTCCACGTTTGAGAAGCTATCTAGGAGATCTTCAGTTTGGTGTTGGGGTCCCTGTATGTGGCGAGGCTATTATTCATGTTGTAAATCGTCTAGTGGAGGCTCGTGGTGCTGAGGTTGGTCTCTCTATGTTGTTGGTGGATTTCAAAAATGCCTTTAACTTGGTTGATCGCTCTTCCATGTTGCGTGAGGTTCGTTAACATTGTCCAGCTCTTTCGCGTTAGGTTGAGTTCTACTATTCTTCTCCAGCAAGGTTGTATTATGGCGAGCATTCGTTATGGTCATGTCAAGGAGTGCAACAAGGGGACCCTTTTGGTCCTCTTCTTTTTGCTTTGGTCCTTCATCCTTTGGTGTGTCGAATCCGTGATTCTTTTACCTTGTGCTTGCAGGCTTGGTATTTGGATGATGGCACTATTGTTGGCGATACCTTGGTAGTTAGGAAGGTTTCGGAGTTGATTTTGGCGCAGGGACCTAGTCTCGGCCTACATGTTAATGTTTAGAAAACGGAGCTCTTTTGTCCTTCTGAGGACCCACGTAGTCGACTCGTGGGTGTTTTCCCTTCTGATACTACTCGGCCTTCGCATGGGGTCCGGTTGTTGGTCGGGCCTGTTAGTGCGAATTCTTCCTTATGTGGTGAGCTTCTTTCGCARAGAGTGTCAAAGACCATTGTTCTCATGGATGTGGTTGCTGAGCTTCATGATCCTCAATTTGAGTTGTTACTTCTTCGTGCATGTACTGGGTTTCAAACTATACATTGCTATGCGTACTTGTCTCCATCATCTATTTAAGGCGGCTTAACTCACTTTCGATGTGGCCCTTTGGGCTTTTTTGGAGTGTATTGTCACAGCCTCGGGACCTGGTTTCGGTGAATGGCGCCTTGCTACCTTACCTTTTGCGTATGGAGGTTTGGGTGTTTATTTTGCAGGTGATGTTCGGCACTATGCTTTTCTTGCATCGCGAGTGCAGTCTAGCAGTTTACAGGCTACGCTTCTTCAGCATTCTGGTGTTGATAGTCTTGGTTCGGCTTTCGATGGTGCACTTGCTCTTTTTAATTAGATTGTGGAGACTGACCTTCCGAGTAACCCTAGTGAGATCGCTGCCCCCAAGCTCATGAATAAATTGGCAGATTTATATTTCACAAAGGTTGTTGCTTCTGCCGAATCCACATTCTCATTGTCTACTCGTCAAGTCGCCTTGTGGAAGTCCCAACAGGGTGATCACTCCTCTGTTTGGCTCCGAACGGTCCCTATCTCGGGGTTAGGTCAGACTATGAATGGTAAGACTTATCGTTCGGTTCTTTGTTATCGACTGGGTGTTCCTCTATTTTTCGTTTCGTCCCTGTGCTCTACTTGCTCACGAGTTTTTGATGGGGATATTTTCGGGGATCATGTCGTGTCTTGCGCAGGGTTGGTGGGTATCAAGCATCGTCATAATGTTGTTCGCGATACCCTTCTTGATGTCTATTATCGATCTGGGATTTTTGCTCGCAAGGAGGTTAATGTTGGTTTAACGGATGGGAACGACGGAGCTCTTCGACCAGCAAATGTGTTACTTTATTCTTGGGATAGCGGCCTGGATGTATGTGTGGACTTGACAGGGTCCTCTCCTTTGACGCAATCCGGGTTGGCTGAGTGTAGGGACATTGGCTACGACTTTCTTCCTTTTTCCTTCTCATCATTGGGGGAATTAGATAAGGGAGTTGTTGCGCTTTTGCAGCGGATCCAGGCGTACTCTAGGGCTCAGGATATTGGGGTGCGTGCAGCGTTCACATCTTCTGCAGGATCGAGTTTGTTATAGCTAGAGGAGTGGGAGCCCAGATTGTATCTCGGCTCCCCTCCAACTTCTTGTAGATCACTTGATTGTTTTTTTTTTGTTGCTTGTAACGCTTACCACGTTGTGGTGTTTTTATAATAATAATAATAATAATAATAATAATAATAATAATAATAATAATAATAATAATAATAATAATAATAATAATAATAATAATAATAATAATAATAATAATATAATATAATGAATAATATAATAAACACTCCTTTAGAGAGAGAGAGCCTGGCAATGGCGATGGGGTTTCACGAGTGGCGCACAACGACAAACACCCTTCTCCGGTAGGCCAGCTATCAGGTGGAGCAGTCTACGGCGGCGGGTTTCTGAGTCCACGCGGCGGAGTCCAGTAGGTAGTGCAACGGGGAGTCCAGCAGGCAGTGCAACAGGAAGCTTCATTTCTWGGGTGATTTCCACCGGCGACTTCAATCAGGTCAGCCCCGTAAGTCAATTCTCAGGCAGGGCTCTATTCGGAAACGGCTCCATGCGGCGGAGGAGGACAATTGTGGCATTGCACCCCTTTGGAGAGCATTGAATTCCTCAATCAACACTGTTCACAACCCTCAATTGCGGTCTTCGATGGTCTGTTTGATCATTCKYCAGGTTTATACAATYCTACCCCCTATTTCTGGCTTCGCTTCAGTCGGTTGTTGCTCGTCTTAGGCCTTCTCTTYTGGCCATTGCTGGTTGTTCGTGGCTCATCCTTGTTTCTCGTGGGCCTATTACTGCCCCTTTCGTCTCTTGCTGTTGGTGCAGCCTGCTGTTCGTGGGGTTGTAGCCGGTTGTCACTTCCCTTGCTTCTTGTTTTGTAGTCTACATTGCTTGTTTCCCTTCAGGCCATTGTTATTGATATCTTTATTGTTAATATTACAATTATTTATGTATAGCTTCTGGCTTCTGTTCTCGAGCTAGTTCCCAGCCTGTTCTGTGCTGCCTTTCTGGTGGTGTGCTGCTTTGTTTTCTGTCCACTGCATTTTTCTTTGCCTTCCCGTTTCTACTATTGTTCTTGTTTTTCTGCTGCTCTTTTGCTGTTTGTGCTGGTTAGGTGGTGTTGTCTTGTGGGCAGCTTGTTGCCACTGCTTTTGGTACTTGTCTTGTCCGTTTTGGCTCGTTGTTTGAAAGTTGTGTCTTTAACGTTGGTTATGCTTGCTCTGTTAATACTTTCTCTTGGTGGTGTGTTGGCGTGCTATGGCGTCCATTCGTATTACTTGTCCCTTTAAGGGGTGTGATGGCTGCAATAGTGGCAATGGCAAGGGGCTCTCTAAGAAGTACTTTATTGATCATTTGGGGCCTCGACATTTTAACTCGGTTGAATTGAAATCTTCTCACAAACTCCGCATTGAGACCGACCCCTCTTTATTCTCTGCTTTGAATTCTGCTCTTCATCAGGCTGGTGTTTGGCTTTGTGGTGAGTGTTTTTGCACACACACTTTCAGTAAGAATTGCAAGTGTGTCGATGGGACTGTGATTCTCGCCCCCACCTTCGATGAGGTTGCAATTCATGGCATCCCCGAGCCTTCTCGGCATGGTTTGTTGGTTGTGGACAATGAAGTGAGTGGTTCTGATCATTCTATTGATCCCAATTGCTTTGACATTATTCTTCTCACACGTGTTTTTTCGAGGAAGCTACTTAGTGCCCTTGATAAGGTCCTTGCACGCCCAAACGATTTGTCAACTTGGGTGCAGCTCCTTATTCTGCCATGTTGTGTTTTGACTAAATTTGTTCCTTTAAATCGTGCCCAAAAGCGTTCCGGTGAAAGTGAACGGTGTTAATTTGAGAGTATTTCCCGTGCTATTCAAAGATGGGGGGACCCAAAGGATCGATTATTGTGTTGGAGCGTTTATCTAAGGGACCCTCTTTCACTTGTAGTACGAGGAAGGCGCGCAATCCAGAAGAGTTGAATATTTTGCAATGTAAACGCAAGATAGCAATGGACATTTCACAGCTGCTATTAAGGTGCTCACGTCTTCTGGGGTTGCTCCATCTAATCCCAGCACTCTTTGTGACTTGGAGGCGAAACACCCCTATGCTCCATCTCTGATTCTACCTTCATCTTCTCCTGGTGGTGATTCCCTTTTCGTCGATAAAAATATGGTGCTGGATCGAGTTCACAGTTTCCCCAAAGGTACATCTTGTGGACAGGATGGGTTAAAAGCACAACATTTTGTTGACATTCTTGGAGGAGCTGCTTCTGCGGTTGCTGATGATGTGTTAATTCTATTACTGGGGTAGTTAACTTGTTCCTTGGCGGATTGTGCCCTAGTCAGCTTGTCCCTTTTATTGCTAGTGCTCCTTTGACTCCCTTGGTCAAGCCCGGAGGTGGTATACGCCCTATTGCTGTTGGTACTGTATGGAGGAGACTTGTCTCTAAGTGCCTTTTCTTTACCGTGAGGAGCACTCGCTTGGACAATCTATTTATTACAGGGAGTGTTCAGTTGGTGTGAATATGTGCATTTCCTAGTGTCAGTGCCTGTATGAGCATTTTCTGTCCACTCTGTTCACTCGAGGATATCTGTTGAAGCTTCCAGAGGGAATGAGGCTGGCTTCTGTCTCTATTAGCGTCGGGCATTTCCAAAAAGGGCCTTCAACCTTGTCGATCGAGAGTGATCTTCTTGCAAGAAACTAGCGTTTGCAAATCTTGCCAAGACACATTGCTAGGAACGAGCACTGAGGCCTTGAGTTCTGCGTATTCAGCAGCGCTGACTAGGTACCTTCACTTATATTAAACGAGCCATAAAAGACGACCGCCATCTGCTGGTCTTGACCAAGGGGTTCAGACCAAGTGAGTGAGCGAGCTTAGTGCGTCCTCTTTAGATACATCCGCGCTACAGCTGCAGCTTAACATCCATTAAGTTTGTTCTAATTGAAGTACAGAGATTGTTCGCTTACCTTCCATGCGTTGGTATCTGGATATGAGTAACGATTAGTGGGGACACCCCATGGTTGGCCAAGGGCTAGCCTTGACTTCAACAATTTCCGTATGGCTCCACTCGTGGTATGGTTCTTCAAAGTGTGGATGAAGGACTGAATTGTTATTGGCCCATGAGGGACCATCGGCGTAGTAGCCTGAAAGAGGTGTTATTCATTAAAGAAATGCTATGCCCGTCCTCAGTAATGGTGTCGTGAAAGCTCCTTGGTGGCTCGTGGGTTTGGATGTAGACCTTTGTAGCAGGATCTTGACTAGTAACAATGAATGTAGAGGTTTCAAAAACCATCACCTACTGATGAGATGCGCCATCAATGGACTCAATGACCCCACGAATGAGCTTCTTCTTCCTCCGTAAATGTGGCAGGGTTGCAAAACTTTCTTATGACTCCTCAGAAACATTCTTCCCCCTATTCCTTCCTAAGATGCCCAAGCTCAAGTTGATCATAGCCTTGATTATAATATCCTCGAAAGATCATCACTACTTCCAGGGCCTGGGTGGTGTTTGGCAGTGGCGGCTAGCACTATCATAACCAATAATTGGAGAAGGTCTTGGTTATCTTTCTGCAGGAGACGAGTTCGGAGTATGCTCTTAAGCTTGCTCGTTGCAAACTTAGCACACTTCAGGCCAAAATAATCTCAAACACGGGTATTGGTCCTCCACTTTGATGGTGCCTTCTCGACTTCCAACTTGCTCTTGATGACTTTAATGGATTCTGCAATGATGTACTCTCTCTCCACTATCTGTTCTATCTGCCCCAAATGATGAAAATGTTGGCAAGAAATCTTTAGTGTTATCGAAAGAAAACTCTTGTTTGCTGAGTACAATGCTTAGCCCTAGGCAAGTGCAGTTCTCAGTTTCCCTCCGTCTCCACAAGCAAAGATTTCTTGTTCGCCATTCCTATTGAGGGGCTCGGCAGACGATGAACCTATCGCCAATTTCGGTTTGTATGTGTCATTACTGGCTCATGATACCTTTGTCTCTCTAAAGGTAGTTATGCCCGAGTTGTAATACTCCAAGATGATCAATGGGCGAGATCATGCGGTCTTCATTGCACTAGTAAGTTGGGTGTGAAGTCGCAAACTAGTCTGTCCTGTCAGTTACTTACGCGTAGTCGAAATGTTCGTTTGGCTGAGTCTGATGTGTGCGTAAGTAGCTCCTATGGCTTCTTATCTGAGGCAGTGCGATCATCTCTAGTTTGTGGAGAGCCTTCTACTCTTACAATTGGCATCGAGGTAAGGATGTGTGTTTGGATGTACAGGCATATCTCCCTTTGCAGGCATGAGCGAGGGTTCCTAGCGTCCTAACATTATGGCTGCACAATGCGAGAGAGAAGAAACAAGAAATATGCGATCAATTGTGAGGAAAATGGTTACAGAGTTATCCCTTTTAGCGTCAACAGACGTTTGGGGAGTTGGATAAGGAGGCCGTTAGCACTCTTGCACGCGTCAAGTCTCTCTACAATCAGCCACTCGAACAATGCTAAGGGGTGGTGCTATTATTTCATAGATTGTGTCTCTCTGTATTCACGAAAGGGTGGAGCTCGCATGTTTCAAGGCTTCCGTCTAACTTTATGTAATATGTAAACGTTATTTTTATGAAATAATAATAATAATATAATAGATATAATAATAATAATAAGATACTATATAATAATAATAATAATATAATAATAAATACACATATAATAATATAATAATAATAATAATATAATAATAATAATAAAATAATAATAATAATAATAATAAAATAATAATAATAATAATAATACATAATAATAATAATAAATAATAATAATATAATAATAAATATAATAATAATAATAATAATATAATATAATAATAATAATATAATAATATAAAAAGTAGATCAGGGCAAGTTGCATCACATATTCACAACTGGCATGTTTTAATAGGTATTAGGATTATATAATAACAGAAATTGAGTAAGTGTTGATATTCACAACTGGCAAGTATTTTTCCCCCCTCATACTTTTCTTGAGATTTTGGTTGTAAGACTAATATCGGGTTTGTCGTCCTTCGTCAAAGATAGCTAGCTGTCGTCGGCAATTTCACTTAGCTCAAGAGCTTCTAGATGCCGATGACGATTTCACTTAGCTGAAGAACTCGATTTAATAGTTCCAACAAACTCGATTCAACGGTTCAAACGACGACTCCACGTTGTTCATCACAAGACATTAACAACGGCACTGATCCACTGTCGATTTCTTAGCGAGCAAAACATATTCTAAAACCATGGTTGCACTCTCTCTCAGTTTTCCCTCTAAGTTTGAGAAATGTAAAGGAACAATATTTGAGAAAACATATTCTAAAACCATGGTTGCACTTTCTCTCAGTTTTCCCTCTAAGTTATGAGAAATGTAAAGAAACAATATTTGAGAAGTGAAAAAAATAAATCTTTTATATAAGATATTAGTGTCCCCTTGGTACGCTTCGTTTTACGTACAAAATTAATCCTTTAGATTACCCACTTCATTATAATAAGATAAGTACAAGGTAAATAAGGATCGATCCCACGAGAAGATTATACTCTTGAAATTCATATTAATTCAAAGTTCAACGAAATTAAAATTATAAACATATTAATAACACGTATTTACATATTCATATAAGGGGGGGGGGGGTGTGATTTGATATTAGTACTAATACTTAAACTTAAAACATGATTACTTTAAACTATTACTTAGAACATGATAGTATATATATAATACTTAACTTATTATATATAAACATAATAATTAGTTCACCTTAAACTTATTTATAAAGTCGAATTCATTTGATACAAATATTATAGCGATAAGTTATTAGTGGAATTAACCCCAACGATTATTCCTTATCACCTCACTAGATTACTAGTTCTTGAATGATATTAACGCAAACAAGTATAACATTCTAGTTTGATTGAATTACACTCATACTGAAATCAAACCAACTTGATTTCAGTAAGTTGCTACTAACTTAATCAATTTGAACCAACTTAAATAACCTAATAGCAATAGAATTAACACAACAAGAAAAACGTGCGCGGGCGACCGACGTTAGCGACCGATTTTCGGTCGCTAACACATATTAGCGACTGAATTTCGGTCGCTAACATAGGTCGCTTTTTTTCGTAGCTAAAAAACAATTAGCGACCGATTAGCGACCGATATTTTGATAAAGAGCTCTTCCAAAATTTTAGAGGGATAAAGGATTAGCGACCGAATTTCGGTCGCTAATTAGAGACCGACACTGTATCGGTTGCTAATCCTTTTTCCCTCTTAAATTTTGGAGGAAAATTGAAATTAGAGATCGACAATTCAGTCGCTAATTTCAATTTTCCTCCAAAATTTTGGATGGTAAAAGGGATTAGCGACCGAATTTCGGTCGCTAAATGTCTTTTTTCCGCTTTTTTTAAGATATTAAATTTTTATAATAAACATAAAGTCGTAATACATGAATGATTAACGCAATATATTTTCTAAAATTCTCTAGTTAAAATGTAATAAATAACGTACAATAGAATAAATCCAAATCCAAATCAAATCTAAATAAGAACTACTACGCTACAAAGGCTCCAGAAGCGCCAGAACTGTCTGTGCGGTCGTCGGGAAAGCGTCCGGGACCAGGAGGCCGATCGCCGAACTGCCTCATTAAAGCGTCCATCTGCGCCTTCATCAGCTCAATGTACGCATCCTGTTGCACTTGCTTCTCCACCATACGGCGATGCTCCTCATCCCGCTCTTGGTCTTTCGCCTCTTTCTCCGCTAACTGTGCCTTTGTTCGCTCCAATTCCTCAGAAATTTGTGTAAACTTAGGGGAAACCAATGGAGAATAGCCTTAATCGCCTGAATCGCTGTGCCGATGCGGCCTTTTCTCATAATAGAGAGAGGCTCCATGTCTGCCGAACCCAAGAACCTCCCCCTTTCGATAACCACCAACCGTATCAAAGAAAATAGTGCTTCCAAGCTTCGCTGTCACTTGGATGAGCCATGTTCCCTTCAATTCTCCTATTTTCAGAATGTCATGTCATTGACTCAGCAATGTTTTTGGTGGCAAACATCCTTTGCAATCGTGGTGTTATTGGGAAGTACACTAGAAAGCTTGCGGGCACCAGCTTGTCATTCCTCATAGTATCTTATACGAGTTTCGACTCGTCGTGACGACATTACAAGCCTGGCATCGTCCTTCCAACAGCATACATCCATTAAGGGCGCATGCGTGTATCTTCTCTGTCGAGGAAGCTCTAATCCCGTGAGTACCTGTTTTTGTGTCGTAGTAGGTGTTACGTTAAGTTATTTTTGGGTCGTTGGGCAGCGCATCAACTCAACAATGAACCAAAACCATCTACGCACCCTATGTGCATAGTTGTACTCAGCGACCTTCAAATGATATCATCTAGAAGACCATCTCCAACACAGAGAATGTTGTTCCCATCACTACAACGGTTGCTCCTGCCGTGAGCATCTCAAAGAACATCTGGCTTCCGCGTTGGGTTTCTTCTGCCGCCGACCTGCTCCTCAACGCGAAGATGGCCAGTTCCCTGCAAAAAGCAATCGACAAACAATTTCCGTAAGGATATCGTGCCTATAGCCTGAGCGCCGGGAGACGAGGTGGACCCTGTACTCGCCCTTCAACCGTGACATAACCATTCATTAACGTAGTTCCAGTGTAATCCCTTCTTAAAACAAATTACCTTTACGACTCTTTATCAAAGAACTTCTAATTTATACTACTTAAGACACTATCGCATTCTTCAATTCTTTTTTCCTCACAAACGAGCTCGGCGGTGTTGCTAGAGACGAATGATAGAACAAGCTCACTCACCCCATCGACGAACCATTCCGAAGTACTGCGGTATGATCAATCTATTGTACATCCCACTCACCTGGCTCCTGTTACTCTTTATTTCGATAGAAGCTCTATTAATTCTAAGCTAATTAAAAAATCAGTGTTAAGCAAATCAAACATCAATTGTTTGCACTCCTATCTTTTTTAATCCTTTTTTTAATTTTTCTAAAAGCCATCGTTTCACATGTGATAGTCACGAGTATTATGTATTAAAGTTCACTGATAGACATATTCATAGACATAATAAACTATAATATTCATAAAAGACTACATACATATCATAAATGATCCGATAGACATAATAAACTATAATATTCATAACTATTATTCTAAAAATATAATAACATAAAAAAACTACATACATAAGACAATACATATCATTAGACATAAATAATGACTCATGAAACATTACATATAGATAATAATATTCATCAGACAATAATAATACATAGACGATACATACAAATTATACTATTATAATTAAATCAAAATGCTAAACTAGCCTCAATACATACATACATATCAAGTCATACATACATACATACATCGATACATACATACATCATCAAGTGGACATCATAATGCATACATACATACTGCATACATACATACATACATCACTCAGACATACACTACATACGATAACCATACATACATACAGTAACATACATACATATATACCAATACACATACATACATAACAATACATACATACATACCTACATAATCATAGACATACATACTACATACATTCATAACTACCACATACATAATACATACATCACATTACATAGCATACATACATACAACATACATAATCATACATAACATAGCATACATACATACATACACTAATACATACATACATACAATACATACATACATACATACATACATATCATACATACATACATACATATACATACATACATCACATACATACAACATACATACATACACATACATACATACATACATACATACATACATACATAACATACATACACTACGACACGATACATACATACAAATACATACATCAAACAACATAGCATACATACA